>SAUE01000504.1:24714-45513 GCA_009724625.1 Deladenus siricidicola
AGTCGACCACCACCACCTCTGTCGACCTTATCAACTTATCAATCAACCCGCCGCGTTCGTCAATTCTTCTCATCATCGATGTATGTGTTTGAAGTGGCAAAGCCAATGGAACAAAACAAAGATAAAATTTATTTTAAACTCACTCATATCTTATATTATGTTATAAAAAAGTTCAATATTTTGGTTAAAAATGTAAGTAGTATTGTACCGCTGTTTTGCCATTACCCATAAAATTTCGAAGCTCATATTTTGAATAATTTTTAAAATAAACTTTGAAATTAAAAAAATATATAAAAAATAAACTTTGAAATTTTAAAATAAATATAAAAAATAATATAATCTTGTACAATATGTAACATAAAAAACTTTTAATTTAACTTCGTATAAAAATTATAAATTTAATAAAAAAATTGTTTTTTCTAAAACTTTTTATAGCCAAAAGAAAAACTCGTTGAAAAACATTTTTCTTCCCCCCACTCCCACCAAAAATATATGAATTTGTGGTCCACCTCATTGGTATATTTTGTGGTCCATCTCACGGGTATGCTCGTGAGCTCTACTACCTACATAGGAAAGACACTTTACCAACTGAGCTCTACGCTCAGTTGTGTGGAAATGGGCGAAAAGGAAATAATCTGCACACATATAAGCTTGAAATGAAAGCAAATACAAATGTAGAAAGCCGATGAAACAAAGACGAAACTCATTCACACCTTAGCAATTGTAACGAAAGTTAACTTGCCCGAAAGCTTACAATATGCACAAATATACATATACATGTGTCTGTATGTGTAAATATGCACAGTCTATGTATGTGTATGCGTATATGCGCACGGAATGACTTTGCTTTAAAAATTTTTTATAATTTGTTAAAATAAAAATATTTGTTTAAATTTGCTAAACCGAGAGAGCAGAAACCTTGCTCGAGTGCCTTTCAACGTTTTGATGAAGAGAATTAGCATTTATTTTCATATTTTCCCCCTCCCCCATTGCTTACTTTACTATTTTCTTACCCACTTCTCCGATTTTTTCTTCGCTTATTTGTGCGCTTTACTTTCTTTGTTTATTGCAGGCAAAAAAGAAGTGCTCATTTTGGCATATATTACCCCCACCGACCGACCGACCGGACATGGCATAAAAGATTATTACTAGCAAAATGTACTCAAATTTGTGCTAATTGCAAAAATTCCAATTTCTAATGAAAATTTTTCATTAACCCAAGAATATATTCATATTCAAGAGTAAATACATACATATGTACACATCCATTAATCTTTATCGGATTGTTTTCTGTTTGTTTTTCATTCCATATTTTTATATATTTTTCTCTCTCTCACAAATTAAAAGTTGCGTAAAAGAAATCCTTTGGGCTTTAATCGGTAGAGGAATTTTGATTTTGCAGAACGTTCCTTTTTTATCATCAAATTTTATCAATACGAACGAAACTTTTTATTTCGTCTAAGCCAAATACATACATGCATACATACGTAATGGATCTGTATTTTTCATTAACCCAAGAATAGATTTTATAGAGACATGCATAATGGATGTGTAACATACATAAGAAATCTGTATACATACATACATACATACATACATAGTGGATCTGTGTACATACATGCATAACGTATATGTATTCATACATACATAATGGATCTGTATATGTACATACATAATGGATCTGTATACATACATAATGGTGTAATGTATACACATACATAATGTATCTGTATACCTACACAATAGATCTGTGTAGTATACATACATACTGGATCTGTATACATACATATTAGATTTGTGTGGTGGGAGTTGAGTGTGAAAATCAACAAAACGAACTTCTCCCGCACCGAACAACAATCAAAAATAGCGTGTGAAAAAACTTCCTAAAAAACAAAAGAAATTAATGAAACAAAAATAAAAAAACTCAAACAACAACAAATATTTATTTTCAAATCGGGAATAAACACACATAATACATAAAGGCCTCATCGCCGCCGCTGAGTGTTGGTAGTGACCAACACAAAATGTGGGCTTAATTTCAAGCAAAAAAAACTTGCTTTCTTTCTAAAAACTTGTGATCGAAGAAGATTGAGCTTAACGTCTTTCATCAGACAACTAGAACACGCACACAACACACACAAACACAACACACATACACAACACACACAACACATAACACACAGAACACGCACAATTAATGATTGGAAATTAAATATTTGATTAAAATCGAGAAAAATTTTTTGTGAAATGTCCTGCAAAATTAATCACACTTTAGCGGGAAGTCCGCAGCTGAGAGGCTGCAGCAGCCTGAGTCCGGAGACACAGCAGGCTGCGCTCAAAATTTTGGAGAAATATTATCTGCGGCGAACGTGTCACAGCAATTTTCCAGATATTCATAATCCATTTCACACCAAATTCCACGATGACGTTCATCCTCATCCCGAAAATTCACAACAAAAATCATCGAAAAAAAATTGCAAAAAGTTTGAAAAGTCCACGAAAAAAGAGTTTGACAAATGTGAAAGTGGAGATAATTCTTCAAGTTCACACGAATATTGCTCCATATCGACGGTCAGCACCGACTCTTGTAAAATTTCGATTTGCTCATTCGATTCCCATCCGAATCAGACGAGGTATTCATGAATAATTTTGAAAAATAAATGATTTGAGGTAGGAATTATGGTTCTTTACGATTATCGGACGCGTAGAACTCATGAGAGCATACCGTAGCCACCCACCAACAAAAAAAATTGGAGAAAAAATTTTTTGGGAAAACATTTTTTGAACAGTTTATATTTAATTTTCTTTTGTTTTTGATACATTGTTTTTGATACATGAAACATTCAGTCTTTATGTTAGTTTTTATCATTTTTGGCGTAATAAACGTATGATAGACATCCCAAATAAATTAGGCATCGCACCAAGAAAAAGACCCCTAATGTATTCAATCTGAAGTTATTACAAAATAAAATTTAATGGATAAAATATGCATATTGATCGCTTACAGTGGGACAAAATTCGAAAACTATATTTTTTATTTAAAATTAAGATTATGGAATTCAATACGCTCTTACGGATTTTCGCATGTTACTGTACTTGTGATCGCTTTGCTTTGTTACATTTTGCTTGGAAGTTGGATCTTTCAGCGACTCGAAGGTAATGCGGCCGTACAACGACTTCAGAAGTTCTCGCAAGTAAATATTTGCTTCTTTTACACATACATTATATTAGGGATCAGAAAATTTACGATTTTCGGTGTTTTTTCCTGTCAAATATTCAAAATAAAAAAATTTTCAAACTCATTTTTTTGAGAAAAAAAAATAAAATAAACTCAAAATTTTTGTTCATTAGTTGATAAAAAACGTTAGGTTAATAAAAAAAATATTAGTTAACATAGAAAAATTGGTCAAATTTTCGATTTTCGACAAATTTCTTGTTTCGAATTGGTAATTTTTTCCTTTCAATTTTTGTTTTTAAAAATCTCAAATTCATTTTCGACCAGTCCCTGATACATATATATGTATAATTTTACAAAAAAAAATTCAGCTTTCACACGGCCGCCACGTACGATACTATCACGCTTTTCGAAAATTGCTAAGAAATGAGGATTGCCTCAACGGCCACTCCAGCCCACATCCCACGCTTTCGACGAACATCAGTCGAGAAAATTTGCTCAAATGTAACAATCACATTCGAATTTTGCTGGAGCGATACGACGAGGAGATTTTTCTGCTCGCCGATCTGCCACTAAAAGTATTAATCAACGACACTGCTCATGGCAATGAATTTTTACACTCAAAAAGCGATTGGCACTGGAATTGTTGGAATTCCGCTTTTTTTGCACTTTCCATTATCACCACCATCGGATATGGTTTTACTTTTTTTTGTATTACAATATTAAGCCTTGAAGGAGAAAAACTTTATACATATATGTATGTATGTGTCCAAACTACATAAGTATTTCGAATGAATGCGGGTTTGAGCTAAAACATATACATATGTACATAGTTCAAGCAATATGTGTACATAGTTCAGGCAATATGAGCTGCGAAACTACGGAAGGCCGCGTAGTGACAATCCTATACGCCATCATCGGCATACCTCTCATGCTGGTTATGCTAAACAAGTTGGGAAGACTTTTGTTTCATTATTTTCAATCACTGTACAATGTGCTGAGAAGGTAACACCATTACTGTACCCAATTTTTCGATCGACTAAACCCATTTTTCAGGAAATTTTTATTCATAAACCGATCAATGCCGAAAAATTTGACCACAGATGTTTGTGATGGAATTAAACCGTCCAAGGCACAAAACGGTTATGCTACTTCCAAATTTGCTCAGGTTTTCACTTTTGTATTATATACATAATAATATGTAATACCATCTAACAAAATCAGGCAACAATCCAATCCTGAAAAATTCAATTAAAGCTGTAAATTTGCTAAAATCTTTTTGAGGAAAACGATAATTTCACCGAAACGTTTCCACTGTACCTCGCCCTACTCATCGTGTTTGCCTACATTTCGCTGTGTGCCGTGTTGCTTTCGATATTCGAAGAGGATTGGGACTGGTTCACCGCATTCTACTTCCTCTTCATCTCGCTCTCAACAATAGGTATGTATCAGGGATGCTAGCATTTACGGTTTACGATTTACGGCTTTTTTGGCCCAAAATTTACGATTTACGAAAAATCGGTCGATTTTCGTAAATTTTTCAACATTTTTCAAGTCAATTGAAATTTTTTTAAACTCAATATGCGTTTGAATTGGCGCAAAAAATGTCGATATTAGTGTAAAAATAAAGTTAACGAACTCGAAAACGGTCAGACGAAAATGAAAAAACAGTAAAAAAGTAAAATAGAACAGAACTTTCTTGAAAAAAAATTAGAAAAAAATGCAAATTTTTATTCGAAAATTGAAAAATTTCTATTTACGGCTTTCTTGGGCAAAAATTTACGATTTACGAAATTTCGAGGACCTGAAAATTTACGGAAATTCAAAATTTATTTTCATAGCACCCTGGTATGTATCCTTCCTACAGGCTTACATATGTATGTGCAATTATCGTAAATTTTGATTTGAACTTTTTAGGATTGGGTGATGAAATGCCACAGTACTCTCACTATTACACGACATGTGAGTTTTCTTCGAATATCATTCTCCCTGAGGTGAATCCACTAAGTTCTCTCTACTAATTTCAGATTCTTTTGTTTTTCTGCTGGTTGGTTTGGCTCTCGTCTCCATGTGCATATCGGTAATGAAAATACGCGTCGAAAATCACTACATGGCAGCCCTCGAACTTCTCGAAGAAAATAATCAACGAATTTACCTTCTACCAGAACCAATCGCCAAAGCCGCCAAAAAACATCGAAATTCATAATTTGATACATAATTTTACATATTATAATATTGCAAGCAGGCTAAAAAATTTAAATTTTTATTATTTCCATTCTTTGCACTGAACACAGAAAATCCGATATATACACTCACCGGCATATACCAACAACAATGAAAACAAGTGGTAAAAAATACGCCATCCACAAACTCCTCAAAAATAAAGTGATCTAATAAAATTCAACGTATGTATACTAAATAGAAGTCCATATACGTTTTGGAATCAGTTTTTGGAAGAGAGCAGATTCATCGATGGCGGTATCCAGCGAAAAAGAAAAGAAGAAGTTAAATATCTCTTATGAATAACAAACTCTTTGGCGGCCATAATTTTGAGCTTACCCACACACTGATACAAAAAAATTAACAAAATGACTGAAAATAAGCCAAAACCCTTTATAACACTCAAATTCACTTTAGCTGCCGTTGGGAGAGGGGGGGGGGAAGGAAAAGAAGAAAGGCTACACAGTAAATTCTACAAGCCACCATTATATGTATATATGTGTAGAAAATATAATTACAAAATGGAAAAATAATTACTTATTATAATAATACAAAAATTTCTACTGCCGTGTATATGTATGTATGTATGTATATGCTATTTTGTACATATTGCATTTTCAATAATAAAAAAACAAAAATTATTGCGTTGTGAGCCATTTTAATTTTCTTCTCATAGACAAAAGAGATCCACCGAAATTTTTGGTGAATTACAAACAAAAATTCAATTACAAAAAATGAATTTTTTTATTATGGAAGGGAAATTCAAAAAAGTTCTTTTTCATCCAGAAAATTTCCTTTCATTCAACTAAAACTTCGAAAAATCAATTTTTCAAAGTTTTATAGTTGATAAAATGTTACCTACTACAACAAGAACATATATTAAAAATTTGAAAAAATAGCAATATAAAATCTTCATAAATAACAATAGTTCTGCAATAATAAATTAAAATTTCGTCAACAACTTTCAGATATAAAAAATTATTTTTGAAAATATAAAAACAAAAAATAATATTACGTAACCTTTTGTTTTCGTTGCTTTACACCTTATACTTTGGACTGACGGCCCTAATAAATTGTTGAAATTTTATTCAAAAACTTGGAAGAATATTTTGTAAATTCATTCGTTCGCTGAGCAAATCCTCGCTATATCCTCCCCCACCCCATTCCACCAAAAAATGTATGACCGCCGCTCTATTAGTTAATTCAAATCCCACTAATATTATTCAATACAAATACTATACGCTAAAAACTAGACAATCAGATAATAGAAAAAGAAAGAAACCATGCACATACACTACTGCTTTTGGGAATATTTTTATAAAAAAATAATTTAATTAACTTTTAAAGTATATTTAATACCAAAAAATGTGTGAAAAAATATGATTGGTTGGTTGCTTTTTCCTCAAATAGAAATTTGTAAATAAAAAGAAAAATAGGCCTCTTAAAACATATCACAGACTATCTCACCTTTGATTTAGACGAATCGACTATTCTCGTGAAACAATACAAAAAATTAAAAAAATCCCAAAAATATAAAAGTGACACAAACTGAGTAGCAAAATAACAAATACAAAACGTTTTGAAGCACCTTAGAGAAGGCATCCGAATGTGTGCTGCGACAGCTAAAAATAGCCTTCGCTTCGCACAGTAGCGCCAATCCAATTATTCCTAAAACAACAATCAATTTATTTACAAGAAAAAACAAAATCCTTCTTAATACATTTTTTGTTGAAAAGCCATTCAATTTAATTTAAAAATGAGTGACTACACTAGCCCAAAGGTCCGGCGCCAAGGATTGCCATTTCAAAGCGTTTTGATACATATGCGTAGCACAGCTGACAAGATTTTTCGAAGTTCGACTTCCACAAAGCTCCCTAACTACGCAACTCAATGAACAAAATTTGAGAATCCATACCTCCCTCCCAGCCAACCAGTGGCGTCACCAGAGGAAGGGAAATTCCTCTCACATGTTTTACTTCTTCCCATACAAAAAATGCAATTTTGGCGATTCCTCTCAACATCAAAACAAATTGGGTTAAACCATTAAAAAATTCCTGGCGACGCCACTGGTCCCAGCCTTCGAGCAAGTCAGAGACACTACTTCCCAACCACTCCTTCAAGAAATAAGAGCTTTTTCGGTAAATTTTTGTGCGTTTTTTATTTTGTTTCTTCAGTATTTTTATGAATAATAAAGCGTTTTTTTTACTTATGATTTTCGAATTCCTCATTTAAAATGACTAAATGACCCCCCCTCTCCAGAAAAAACAACAAAAAAATAAAAAGCGCGCAACAACTTTCCGAACAATCTAATAAAATTTGTAAAAAAATACTTATTCATTTAAAAAACCTACTCATCGAATCGACTAGATTTAGCTCGTAAACACGCTGTAGCCACCACAAACAAAATCACATTCCCACGTTCACCGGATTGAAAGGGAAGGAACAGGCCAATGAGTCCGTCATCACTGGCCCTTCGGCGGCTCGACCACCTGTGGCTGCTGGGCGTCAGCGGCCGGATGAAAAGCGGCTACATTCAGGTCCTGCGGCGGTGGATTGTCGACGGTGTCGGTGTCGTCCTCCGCCGCGTCGATGTCGTCGCCGGGCTGTGGCGCGCTGACGTCCGGATTGTGGAACTCGTTCATCACCATGTCCGACAACTTGCCGTGAGGCTGCCTGTCCATGCACTCGAGCACGTAGCGCATAATCTTTTGTAAGCGTCTCTCCATCGTGTCATAGTGCTTGAAGGCGAGCACCGGTGTGATGGGGTCCTTCGAGAGAGACCTTCAACAAAAATAAAAATAAATAAATAAAATTATGAGTAATTTTTTTGAATTCGAAAATACTAAAATGCCAAACAAAGTTGAAAAAACGTTGAATTTTTTCTTCGTATCTTCGAGTAAGCCCCGCTCTCAGAAATTAAAAAATAATAACTCGTGAAGTGTCTCTGTAAGGCCCTTTTTGCTCGAATAGAAATTGAAAAGCTTGAGCAATGTGGAAGGCCGTATCACGCAACACTGACGTAGCGGCATCAAAATGTCGTCGTCGTCGATGTCAGATCGACCAAAACTAAAAGCTTGTAAGCATGACAATTAAGTAGTTGAAATTAACGCACAAAAAATTGCACAAAAATAAATGGCCCTTTGCAAAATGATGAAAAATGACGTATGTATCAGGGGTGTAACAAAAATCGAAAATTTTTTTTGAATCGAAAATTTTTACACCCCTGGTGTGTATCCTTTAAGCTTTCAAGGTCCAAATTTTTGTAAATGAAGAAGAGCATAGTTCAAAAATTTCAAATTTTGCGCAATTCACGTGAAACAAACAAAAAATTCACTTGAAATTTTTTTGTGAAATTTAGCCCATTAAAAGACGTTTTTTCTAAAATTGAACCAAATGAGCCAATATTTTGCACAACGAAAAAAGTCGATGTCACCGATTCGGCTGAAATTCTACCAAAAGTTATATTGATATCCAACTAAGAAAACCTGCAAAGCTCAGCATTTTTGATCGAGTAGTTTTTGAGATGTGGTCATTCAAAGTTTGAGAAAACTAAAAAATGCGATTTTTTTCAAAATGCCATAAAAAATTTCTTAGTTATCCTAATTGGACCCACTTGGCGCCATTCGACGCGCCTTTCAAAGCTCTTTAAGATGATATACTGCACAAATTTCGAGATGTAATTTTTGGACCTGTTATACACAAAAAACTGATTAAAATTTAGGGTTCGCCGACAGAAAATCACCCAAAAAGCACCTTTATCGATCTAGCTTGTCTATTATCCTTGCGCCATTAGAAAGAGCACTAAAAACTGCTTCGCAAATGGTATTAGTGGAAATCCTCCGAGTGGGTGCACGTCGTCAAATAAGCTAACAAATACAAAAAATCGTTAATTTCCGTCACACAGAAAAACTAATTATTAGATTCTATGGCCACATGACACATTCAGCCGAATCGATGACATCGACTTTTTTCGTTGTGCAAACCATAGGTCCACTTTTAGGAAAAACGTCCTTTAAATAGTTTAAAAAATCCCAAAAAACATTTAAAAAAGCTTATATAAAAATCATCTCAGCTAATCCGGAAAAAATGGAATCACAGCTTGAAAAACATACGCCCTGCCGTTATCCAAATGAAGCGCATAGGAGGGTATGCTGTTCGGAAAGACGGAGAACGTCTCGTAGTGATGTCTGTCCTGGTTAATGATCAAATAGTCCATTATGTGCAAATCCACTAGGTCCAAAAGCCGGCGGCCATGCGCGTATTGCCTTCGGGTCTTCACTTTTAGCTTACAATAATCCATGTCCTCTTGCCATTCGGCAATCTGTGATTTCTTCGAGTAGGTTCTAAAATTACATGCTTATTTTCAAAAGTGCAACATAATTACATGAAACCGTACAATTACGCCAATTTCGTTTTTGAATAAACAACCAAATTAAGTAAACAAAAACTCCAAATTAAATGACATCTATTTAAAAAAATTCAAAAGCAAAATAAAATTCGAAAGCGGCCAATTATAGGCATTATAACATCAATTAGAAAAAGAAACAAAAATTACCTCCGATACGGAGACTTGTTATGCTTTCGAGGAACACTGGAATCATCGGGTAAAAACGCTTGAACTGATCCCTCTAGAAATGGTGAACGACAATACTTATATGTATATGTACAGTGGGGGTCAAAAGTTTCCAAACACCCTCGTCCGAAAAGTTTAGATGTGTATAAAAACGATACGGTGGATTTTTTGTTTATACAGAAACTGTATGAAACTGTAGACCCCTATTGTATTATATAATATGTGTAGAATATTCAGAAAAGATTCCATCGAAAAATTAATAAACCCATAAAAAAGAATGCCCTGAAATTGATTACCCTTGAGGTCGGGCGAGCCGCAAATCGCGTGCGTCGTGTCGCAATAATAGTCGCATTTGCTCACAAAGCAATGATTTTTCGCTGAAAATCCAGTTACGTTTTTGTTAGCAATAACATCCTCAATTAAAAGTAAAATCCCATTGTTAAATATACTTGCATTAATTTGTTATTGTGACTACGTAAGCGTACTATGTATATGTACCTGTTTGTCCGAATAAATTTATTTTATTTATAAAAGTTGATAAGCAATAAAAGCTACCGGGTGAGACAAAGAAAGTCTTTTTCAAACGCTTTTCCGCCTTGTCCCTCAACTCTTCCGTCATGTTCATCACGCGACCCACCGTGGGCACAGCCCGGTGATAGCCCAATATCCTACAAATTACATTACAAATAAGTAATAAAAAATTTAACATTACAATTCAGACGAAAATATCTTTCAAAAAACATTATAAAAATTTTTTTAATAATAAAACATTTCATTTTCAAAAAAAGACATACAGTTGTGCATCTAGAAGTTCGAAATAAAGAGGAGGGGGGGGCAACATAAAATTTTGTGAATAGGAAAAGCGTAGAGGGAAAACCCAAAAATTTCATTTTTTACCTCCAATTAAGCTTAAAAATTCGCAATAAAAATTTTCAATGGCGTCCAATAAAAAAATTTCCAATGGCCTCGACCCCCTCTTTAAAAATTCCGTAATGCTATAATATTTTTACCTATCCATGTGGAATGTCGCAATTTCGGCGGTGTGACGTTCAAAATCGCCGAAATAGAAGTGATTCGGGTCCGTCTCGTAATTGCGGCCATATCTTTAACAAAAGGCAAAAAAGAATAGCATTAAAAAATAATATGCAATCTGTTTGAAAAAGAAAGCCCAAACATTAAAAATCACACGACATGAAATATAATAAAAATAGAAAAAGTTAATTATAAAAATAATTTAAAGTAATTAGCAATTTAAATAAACATTTAAATAAGAACGAAACGGAAAAATACCACTAAAGAAAGCATAAGTTTGTTAAAAAAGGTATAAAAACTTTAAGAATTTAAAGAAATACGTCAAAAAAGTTTATTAAATTAAAAAAATACGCATGAAAAAGCTAGTTTTTCAAAGAAAAAAGTTTATTAACTTAACAAATACGTCAACAATTAGTATACCTCATAGGCTTGAAGACGGCCTGTTTGTCGTTTTCAAAGGTCAATATCAACTTCACCTGAAAAAATATCAATAAATTTCGCGTAATCGTTGCTTACACATCTTTTCGAGACCAAACACCATAATTATACATATCTTTGTCTTTGGCGGAAACTGCGCAAAAATACCTGAGTTCCGCCCTCCATAATGGCGGTATGCTTGATGGGCATCTTGTTGAGGTCGTAGAGCAACTCGTCAATAGCCTGATCGTTGTGGTACAAATCGCAAGTGCCAATGTCGGCGTAGAAGCGCTCCCAAGAGTCCTGTGTGGGCACCACTCTGCTAAAAAATTCAAATCGATTAAAAAACACATTCCAACGTATTGTAAATGCAGTAAATATTTTTTGATGCAATTTTCGCTTAGGAATAACTGTAACATTTTAGAAATAAAAATTGTAAGACTAGGAATAAAAATTGGCGATGATTTTTCGTGAAATTTTTTTTCGAAAACGTAAAAAATTTCATTGAACAAATATCAAAAAACTCTAAATAAAAATGTACAAACTTTTCTGTTTTTAGCCAATACTCCGCAAGCGTGATGTTCTTCGTGCACTCCTGTGTTAGTAGCGGCCCCAAATCGATGGAACTTAGATGATGTTGAATTCGATCGACCAGCTCGTGATCGATCGTCCTATTCACGTCTAAAAATTGTAAAGCTCAAAATATCAAAAAAAGAAAAAAAGTAAAACCCAAAAAAATCCCAAAAATATTTTATCAAATTTAGAACAAATTCTAGTTAAATTTAATAAAATTAACGATGGAAAACGTACGCAATTCACTATACACGTAGGGGTGGTTGTCGAGCGCTGGCGCCGGCTGTGGTTGAAATGCCAATTGTTCGCCGGGCCGCGACGGCACGAATATTTGTCGAGCATGATTCGCGGCTATATATCCTGAAAAATCGACCGTAAAAATAATTCAATAGGAAAAAAATAAATTTAATACGAGTAATAGGAGAGCACAAAAGCACGTACTTGCCGCATGTTCTTCGGGCGATTTTCTCGTCGCCAAAAATATCAAAATCGTGAAGAAGACGAAGCAAACTAGCGCGAAGACGCGTCTCGTGTAGAAGCGCAAAGTTTGCATCGTCCGCCAACCAAAATCGCCCGTATATTCGACGAGCAATCGAGAGCGCCGACGAAATAGTGTCTCCTTCAAATTGTCGTAAGGCTTGAGTGATTATTATTTTGACTATTTCGGCTAACAAAAAAATGCACAATATTGATAACGCCCACAACTCTCTTCCAATCACACACAACGTAGTAGTATGCCTAGTCGTGGTAGTGATGCAAAAGGTAATGGTTATGCGGCGAAAATTGATTACGGACGGGCAATTACTACAACAATTTTGATAGTTTCCTTTTGCGATGATAACGATATTTGTGAAGTCGAAATTTTTAATAATACCACCGCTAACGCCAACAATTAGATGATGCTTATCGAGTTTTGCTGATTGACTGAAAGGTTGACCACCACATAATACAGCTCGGGCAGACGCCAAGCTCATCGCATTTCGCTCCACAGTTTTTCGTCGTCTTCACGTGTTCTTTATACCGTCACGTAGAAATTATGGTAGTGAACTTGTTGTTGAAATCCAATTTCGAGTAAATGTCGATGCTTTGAAGTGAAGTATCAAAAAAATAATGGAACGAAATAATGAAACAATAAGTGTTGAAAAAATAATAGCAATCACTACTATAGAGAAGGCACCCGCATTCTGGTAAATCTGAAGAAGAAAAAAAAACCATAAAACCGTATAAAAATGTTTAAAATAAATAATTCAAATAAACTTTTCCATTCAAATTTTCAAATTAACTTTTCAAAAATAGTCGAAAATTATCCCATGAAATAATATTTACACAAAATATGTGTACTAATAAAAATTAATCTATCCAACTTCCTCCATCAACAATTTCAAAAGTTTGTATTAGTGTGGAATAAATTATTCTAATTACAGTTACGATTAATTCGAATTTTTATTTAATTTCAAACAAAACAAACTTGTTATTGCGGTCGTCATTTTGTGTACCAATTTAAAACTAAGAAATTAAACAAAAATACAAAAACACGCACTTCGAACATTTTTAAACAATAACGGCTTATTAATACTATAGAAATAGGAATGAAATTCGATAAAATAAAAAATAAATAAAAATTTCTACCCACCAAATATGTATAATGTGTCAAATTTTGATAAGTTTGCGAATTGAATTTTTATGTGAAAAAGTGAGTTGGCATTAGTTGACAATAATATGTGCTAAAATTTACAATAAACGTCCAAAATAACCACTAACCAACCGTAAATTAAGCGTATAAAAGTATAAAAATAAAAACCACAAACACGCGGAAAGTGAATAAAAATTGAAAATAATAATTTCATTTTTAAAACAAATGAAATTTGTCGTAAATATTGATTTATTACACAAACGCAATATTAAATTTAAAATAAAATATGCATAAATAAGAAGCTAAATCTATCGATTAAAATTGGCTAAGCAATTAAAAAAAACTAAAAGCATGAGAGACACATTTAATACGCTTGTAAACAGGCAGAGATGATTTCGCTCGTCGTCCATTCTCAGGATCCAAACAACCTCAAATTAAAACGGATGCAAAAATACAACTTTTTTTTCTTTCTTTCTCTTTCTTTTGAAAATGCACAAACACAACAACCTCGAATTATCAATTTGTGCCGGAAAAAAAATAAAACGAAATTACGTCAAAACTATAATTAAAAATCACAAAACTACCTTATGAATTGATAAAGAAAAACAGAAGATGTGGGGACGAGAATTGTCCAAAACAAATACGAAAATGTTTAGTTGGGCAAATATTTTTCGGTATGTACATATGTAGTGAAAAAAACGTTATCAAGAAAAATTGATATTTTCCTGAACGAATTAAATTGATTTTAAAGTGGAAATGAAGGAAAAATGACAAAAATCGCGATGAAGTAAAGAAACCCAAAAAAAGTGCAAATCGAAAAAACGTTTACAATATACGAAGGTGTATGTAGTGAAGGAAAACGTGATAAACAATGCATAGCGCGAATTAAACAATGTATGGCGTAGAATAAAGCAATGCCTGAGCTGGAGAAGACAGGAAAAATTTCAGGGAGAAAACAATGCACGTATAAAAAGTTCAAATTTTTCGTAACGTTGTCATTGATCAACAGTCGATCAAAACCGCTAAAAAGCGGAAAAATTGACACTTAAAACGAAGTCATGTAAAAAATCAAATAAGGTTTAATAATGGAAAAGTTTACATATAAAAGAGGAAATGATATCATTGCCAATCCATATATAATAAACACACATATAAAATAATGAAAAATTTACAGTAAATAGTATGAAATAAAGAAAATACATCTATAACAGGTAAAAGATAAAAAAATAACACTGATATAATTAAAAAATACAAATTTCAAGATTTAACAGAGCGAATAGTGTGAATGAGCACAAAAAATACAGAAATAAAACCGAAAGCGGAAAGACAAGGAGAGAAAATTGCTGCTCTCGATTTCGTAGATTATGTGACGCATCTCATTTTTTTGGTTTTCATATGCTTCATTCGATTAACACACACACACATACACACAGTTCTTCCCGGCGGTTCATTTATCGAGATTTACCTTCATTCTTTCCCAAGCGTTTTTAATACTAGCTTTCACGTTAAGTGTATTTGACTAAGCATACACTAGAAATGATCAGAACAGAGTGGCGTCTTATAAATTGTACGTAGAGATAAAAAATATAAAACATACATCGTGCGGAAAAACATATTTACAATATTTTCTTATTTTTTGTGAATTTTCATTATTTGATTGCAATTTTTGTACACGTTATTTTTTCAATTATTTTTTAAAGATTACTTTAAAAATTACTTTAAACTATTCGCTAGTAGTATATGCAGCATAATTTGTTTCTTATTTAATTTAATTACACTCGCAATGGAAAAGTAAACGCACATTTTATCAATTTTCGAAATTAAATAAATAATTCTCAAGAACTTCTAAATTGTACGAAAAGTTGGATTAATTAAATGAAACTTCGCTGAAATCATTTTAACAAAACGAAAGTGCAATTTTGTAGCAGTGCACTTTGTTTGTATTTGTTTACATTGCATATGTATATAACTTACTCATAAAATTCGTCGATAAATATACATAAATTTTAATCACATGTCTTTCCGGAAAATCATTAGTGGTTTTGGAAAGCTTAATGTTTATGTGCTTGAAAATTTTCAAAATTACGCTGCTTTCAATTTAAAATGTGTGTATGTATGTATGTACGTATGTATAGGGCTGGGTTTGCTATATTTAACCAAAAATTAACAGACGTTTACTAATCGAAAAAAATTTGCATGCATATATATCTATATATCAATCTCGTTTCGCAAATCAATCACTTCCAAATGGATAGTAAAACTACGACATTAAAAAAATAACTGCGAAAACCTGTTGGCATTTTCCCAAACATTCCAGCAAAGCAAAAGAATTTTTTCGGAAAAATAGCTTTTCCCACCAAAAATACATATTTTAGTCATTTGGTGGAATAAATTTTCGGAAGATGCTTCAAACAATTATATATGACACCTTAGGAAATTTCAATCCGATTGGTTCATGATTATGTATGTAGAATGAAGTGGAAATAAAATCAGAATGAAAAAATATAAAGCATTCCGTAAAAGTGCTCATTTGTGCTCAAACATATTCACGAGAGAAAAGTACACGTTCAAAAAAAATTCGGAACCTGAACATTAAAAATAGCAACACAGTAAATCGGTCGGAAGAAAATGAAAGAAAGAAAGGCAAGCCTAACAGAAATTTATTTTTTTAATTTTTCCAATTTGGAAGAAAATTTGCGTACTTAAAAAATTCCGTTTTTCTCTTCTCCTTCGCCCCTCACTAAACTTGCCAATTTTGTTTTCGAAATGAATTTTTTTACTATTTCAATTCTTTCAATTTGTGCTTATCGTTTCCCATCTTTCTTTTTCTCTAGGGGAAGCCGGAAAAGATTATGGGAGAATATACGTTTAAATATGGGAAAAGTAATTTAGAAAAGGCGATAAAAATAAAAATGGCATAATGAAAAAAGCCAAAAATTCCTTCACTGTTTTATTTATGTGTGACAATTTCGGATAAAAGCCAAAGTGGACATCACCACTGAGAGAAATATTGTTAGTAAAATACAAAAAAAATCATTGATTATGTAAAAACGCCAACTTCAGCAGAGACAGCAGTTTATCACGTGAAATTAAAATTCCCGACCAAACTGTAAGAGAATACGGCTCCAAATATGACGTAAAAATACAAAAAAAAGGTAGAGAAAGAAGATGAAAAATGTTAATACTAAAAGTGGAATTTATTATAATTATTATTGGCTTCGTTGAATAAAAAATGCTTTTCTTGAAAAAAACGGAGCATTATGAGCCTTTTTTTACGAAGTTAATGAAGAAAGCAAGAATCGAACGAAGAATATGTGCCAAAATACCATAAAAACCGTTCGGAGAAAAGGCATTAAATAATGAAAAATAAATTGTAAGATAACAATTAAAAAATTCCAAAACAAAGTGATGAAAAATAAAAGAAAATTTAGCATTAAAATGTTGAAGAATACGCCTCAAAAGAATGCTTTGGGAAAGTTTATTGATGCAAAACGAAAAATAAATAAATATATACGCTAAACTAGAGTAAAATATTAATGAAAACTGGGATAAAAAAAATTAAAACTCATCCTATATTATTATTAAAGTTTAAAACTGTTTAGTTTTCTAATAAACTTTGCGGGAATATTTCAATTATATAGTTGTATAATATAATATATAGTTATATAACAAGTATACAAATTTGCAATGCAATTTTTTGATCTTTCATTTCTTAATAGCAAATAACATTTTTGTAAACGTTGTGATTAAAATATTAAATTTAATAAATGTGCGTTTTCGAAGTCTCTATATTCAGTTATAGACAATGAAAAATAATTAAACAGCTGTCATTTGCACAATTTTTGCCCCAATTTTTTAATTATACTTTTGCGAACAATTTTTTATTTTTTTATATTTTTAGTAGTAAATGAAAGGTGTATAAATAGATAGATCACTTAGTTTCTCTCGCTTTTCATACAGTAGCGTTTTTAAATAGTAATGAATGCAATTTTTATAATAATAGTTAGATTCGAAATATTATAAAACTGCAAATGTTTACATATACACGCACAAAAAATACAACAAAAAAAGCGACGTTGATTAAACAAAATACAAGTGACTTAAGTGAGTAATTAGCGTTTAAAAAGCGCAAAGAAAAGTTTTCACAGCGCAATCTCAGGACACAATAAGAGAGAGAAAAAGTTACCGCTCACTAATTTCCGAACGCAAAAAAAGTGTTTTCGGCGATTGAAGCGGTGGAGAAGAATGAGAATAACCAACCCGTCGAAGAAAAAAAGAGGAAGGGGATTATTCAAAAATAACTGTTAAGGTACAAGTAATATAAAGTTAAATAAATGTAGATGTCAAACAACCCGAGTTCTCGCAACTTGGATTGTTTCTACAGTAAATACACGCATAAATATTTGGATGGATACACAGGTGTATTTCGGAAATGCTACGCAAATAAAAAATCTTCAATTTAGAAAATCGAAAATTTTCTGTGAGAATGTCGAAAATTTTTAACACGATTTATAATACCGTATAGTTTAAGTCAATATAAAATAAATGAATATTTCCTAAAACAGTATTCCAAGTCAATAAATGAAAATTTCATCAAACAATTTTTAAAATTCGCCAAAATATTTTACATATATACATTTTTTATGGTACCTACTGTACATGCTCACGAGGATATCGTTGATTGTTAAAAATGGGTTATCTGAGTAATAAGTTTGGATTAAAAACAAAATTCTCTAGAAAAAAAGGTTCATAAATTTTTGCAATAAAAATATTTAATAACTATGTAGTGTTTGGAGTTATTTTCACAAAAACTAACTGAATTTATTTTAATTGGCTTTCGTGTTAAAAAATGAAAACAAATACAAAAAATCGAAGAAGACGAAACCTTCCGCCACACGATAAAAATAGTTCAAAATTTTTGTAGTTAATTGAAAACAAAAATTAAACAACATATAATATTTACGGTAAAAAATTAACTTTCATGTTTATCATTTACGTTGGCGTGAGAGAAAAACGTATCCTTACGGGAGGACCTTTCTGCAATTATTAGGTGTAAATTTTTTTTGGGTTGTAACTTCACTGAAATATTTTCCCCGTAAAAAATTTTCTCCACATAAATACATAAAAGTGCGAAAATGAGCACAATAAAACGATTATTGTTAATTTTCAAAAAATGTCTATCACCGTATTTTCTCTATCAGTTGCGCCATTAAAATATTTAAAATCCGGAAAAAAAATTTTCAATCAAAATCGCAAAAAATATAAGGGGAAAGTGGAGCTGACCAAAATAATAATTATCGTTTATATCCACTTATCCTCCAAAAACACAATCTACGTGTTCGAATTCCAAAAAAATGGTGTAAAAATTAAAAAAAATGAACACACACATACACATCTCTTTTAATCACAAATTATGGCCTATAAAATACATAATTTATGGCCTACAGAACACGTAAAGAACAAAAAATTTACACGGTGAAAGAACAAAGATACAAAAAAAGCTTTAGGATTAAAAAATGAATTGCGAAAAAAAATTTTGAAAAAAATTACAAATTGAATTTTTGTAATTTTTTCGCAATTCGATTTTCACATCGATTTATTATTTATAAAAAAAACGTTATTCCAAACTGAAAATTAACTTTTGATAATAATCTTACGGCGGAAAAATAATCTTACGGCGAAAATCGATTTTAAACTTGTGCAAATAATAAAATTTGAACCAAAAAATTGGCTATTTTTACTACCTCTACCTCATCACCACCACCATCGGAACAAAAAAAATTGAAACGTTTTCGCAAGCTTCACCTTTTTTTACAAACAAAAATTCCACCCTTTTCGAGGTCTTTTGCGCTGGAATTCTGGTGCAACTGATGGAAAATTTATGGATTATTGTGTCATATATTCGTGTATTCCCCCCTCGACTAATGCGATAAATTGGTTGAAAAACGCGGTAAAAGTGTTTTGATTGTTGTTTTGCATATTTGGTTGATGTGTGTCTGTGTGTGTGAAAAGTTGGATGAAAAACTTAAAATGAAAATTTATGTTCTCGGACGATATTTTTAAGGTAATAAGTGAAGGTTCTTCCGTTAAGTGCTCACATATCTAAAAATATACGTTTACTTACTTAAATACCACAAAAACAACCCAAATATGTCGCGCGCGCGCTAAATGTGCGAAAAGCTCAATAATATAAGATCGCTAATTCATCGGTTAGTTGACTTCGTCAGAAATCCAAAAAAATTAAAATAAAAAATAAAAAAAATAAATCGGAAAAAAGTAGGCGTTAGAACACTCCACACTTGAAAACAATTTCAAAACTCCATTAGCAGAACAAAGTTTGTTGAATGAATGAGTCAGTTAATCCACAAAAAAATTTTTTGGAACGTTTATATAGGGAAGTAAAAGCAAACAAAAAAATATAGCCGAGAAAAACCTTTGCCAAATTTAGATTTAAAAAACGTTAAAAATGATTAAAACAGCTTTAATAAAGTAAAAAATGAGCAATTCCGAGAAGGAAATTTGCAAATGCAACAGAATCGAAAAAATTAAATAATTTCATGGAGTAAACAACATAAGAAGTATAAAAATAGTAAAAGGTATAAAAACAATTATACCCACGACTCTCAGATTTCCTCTGCATTCATTTTTTGTGTCAAAAAATCTCCGGCGAAAAAAATTACTGCATTTTAGCCATTAGTAGTGCTACTAGTACACCATATAAATTATAAGAATTTAAATTACCACGCCCCCATAATGAAACATGCAATAAAACATACCCAAATCCTCCTCTTCGACATTCCCATATAGGCCACTGTTGTAGCCAATATGCTAGTATAATTAAAGTCAGTTGAATTATCGACGATCCGTTTTCACCGCGCTCAACGAAGTTAGCGGTAACTAGTACACAACTTTTAAATATTTGAGAATAACAACAATCTTGAACCGTATAAGGCGTGAAAATGTTTGGAATTTTTAAGCTGGATTCACCTGCTTGCTCGGCGCAAAATTTTTGGTTGGCCCGCCCCATTCCGAAAAAGAAACCGCTGGTCTTGATGAGTTAGGCTTAGCCATTCTTCCCTCATAGTAAAAATGTAAGTTGAAAAAGTTAAAAGTAGATCGATCTTCAATCCACGTGCTAAAAGTTCATAAGATACTATTTTATTCGTTATTTACTAC
>SAUE01000506.1:11325-28014 GCA_009724625.1 Deladenus siricidicola
TACCGTAAGTTGCCATAGAGATATGGTAGGTCCAGGACCACCCTGGTCCCAAAAAAAACTGGAAAAAAACACAAAAACTGGCTTCATATTCGTCTTCCCCATACCCGAAAACCCCTGGATATAAGTTTTCATGAAAAATAGAACAATTTTGACAACAGTACAACCCCAGGTCCCACCCTGGTACTGGTACAGGGTCCCAAAAGGGTCGGATCAAAAATCCGTTGGGATAATCGTGAACAGCGCCCACAAAAACCCCCGAGTACAAATTTTCAGCTTCCTAGCATCAATTTAAGTATAGCTTATAAGTTATCATCATTTTTTCCATTGGCTGAAATTGGCGTGCAGCAGAAGTGCCAAACCAATTTTTTTCAAAACTCGATGGGTGGGTTTGCGAAAAAATTAGACCGGAGAGGGCTGCACGGAAATAAGAATTTTTAGTTCGGAATTCGGGAATAAAATGAAAATTCGGTATTCGGAATTCCGCGCCCAAAAAACCTCGAAATTTGGAAGTTATGATGAAACTCTGAGGGAGGCGCCCTATCAAAGTTTATAGGGCGCTTCAACTTTATGGGGCGCTTCAAACTTTGAAGTTCAAAGGCGAAAAAAGAGGAACTTTTCATGAAACCCAGCAGAATTTTTTCTGTAAAAATAATAAAATAATTACAAAACGTCATAAAAAGTGACACTATTTCGAATTTTGATTCGAAAAATAAAAACATGGCCAAAGTGAACTACAATTTCAATGTGGACGCTGTGCGCATAGCCCTCTCTCTCTTTCTCTGATCATGCAAACTTGCAAACCTTTTTTTCATTTGCACTGCAAAGGTAAAAATCTCCAGGTAGTACACCGAAAAATAACTTTAAAAAATTTGTGTTTTAAATGGTTTATTCTGCAAAATTTCCATTCCACATTTCCGAGAGAAGTTTCAAACGCAACAAATGAAACCGAGAAACCTCGGGATTCGAAGTTTTCTCGTTGAATTTTTTCGCATAACACGAAATACCATAGCTTACAATAAATATGTTATGCTAAAAAATTGTTGTTATTGTTATGTTTTCTTTTTCCCGGGAATTCCCCACGTTTATTTTATGACGTAATTCTTATTATATTATACTTTTAAAAACGTTTGATAGTTTTTAGAGTTATATTGCTTTGCAAACAAATTTGTTATTGATTTGGAAGGAAAGATAATTGCAGGATCCATCTACTGCATACAATTTAGTCAGAAAAATCTCTAGATGACAGATACCATTTTTCCATAGCTGATATTTAGTATAATTGTTTGAGAGCTATGAAATGTATTTTCAGATTTTGTTGGTCTTATCATTTTTACATGTAAAATTTCTTGCGATTAAGCTTCAAGACTACATCGAAGCTCGCCAGCAATATTATATCATTTTAGATGACGTCTTATGACGCGTATGTAAAAGATGCTCGTCACAAATTTTTCTCAGGATTATTAGAGGACGCTTTATCTACTTATCGATTATCTTTGGAGAAGCTCTCCGAACTTATTCGTGCATCAACCTCATCATCGATGCGTAATAAATACGTTGAGGTAATTTTAAAAATGGATTTTCATTGATTAAAATAAAATGTTAAATAAATTTAACAGTTAAACGTTTTTTTGTTTAATTTGGCACAGGGAATTTCGAATAATGGGTTACGAATTGAAGGCCAAAATAACTTTTAATTTGTAATTTATGTTTTTTTTGTGAAAAATAATTTTTTTAAATTAATTTTTCTTGTACTTACGTCTGATCGCTCTATTTTTTATAAAAAATGTAAATAGTAAGTAAATAATTTATTTTTTACTTTTTTTTGAAAAAAAAGTTGAAACTTTTTTATGCGTGGAATGTCTTTAGTGCAAGAATTATTTAATTTCTGATTATTTATGTTTAGGCGCGAAACGTTGTGCAGAAGGAGGTGTCGTTGATCGAAAGCATTTTGCCGCTCGAACAACGCGTTCGCCACAAGTTTGAGGTCGCGCTTATGGAGGACTCTTCGGGCGACTCGCCGCCCGCCGATCCGGCTAGCGCACCGCGCGTGTTCTCCTCTTCTATGCCGCCGCCCGTTCAGCCGTCTAAGAGCAGTGTCGCCGGGCGGCGCTCGGTGTCTACGTTGAGCAGTGTGCGGAAGCCGCCTGCCAAGACGAATTCGCATCGGAACGGCGCGAAACCGCCATTGCCAGGCGGCGGAAAGGCGAACTCAGCCGCCAATATGACCACCTACAGCAATTTGGACGTTTCTTCATTCTCGCAATCGACCTCCTCGTCGGTTAGTGGCGGAAAAGTGAGCGATCATTTTTTGACGGAAGCTGCCGGGGACGGTGAGAAGGTTGATTTCATGTTTTACAAATCAGATATATGTAGTTTTGTTTTTTGTAAATTTATCATTGTATACATTTTTTTGTATGCTTTTTTAAATCTACTATATGATGTGATTGCTGTGCAGGTATTCGATTCATCTGGCTATGATCCCGAGTTAGTTTCTCTTGTGCAGAACGGCATACTCCAGCAGGCGCAAACTGTTCGATGGAGCGATATTGCTGGTCTCGACAGTGTTAAGGACCTTCTCACCGAGGCAATTGTGCTACCTATGGAATACCCGGATTTATTTAAGGTTTTTTTAATTGATGTTTTTTTTCAAAATTTGTTTTGTAAATTAGAAAAAATCAGACGGAATTTTTTTAACTTATTTGCAAATTTTTTATAGGGAATCCGCCGACCTTGGCGTGGCATTTGCATGTTTGGACCGCCGGGAACGGGTAAAACGCTTTTGGCGAAAGCCGTAGCCAGCGAATGCAAAACGACATTCTTTTCGGTGTCAAGCGCGTTGCTTGCCTCAAAATTTAGAGGTGAATCGGAGAAATTGGTTCGACTTCTCTTCGAGATGGTTTGTTTTTTGTGCATTTATCACAATTGTATGATGAAAATCATTAAGAAGCATTTTTTAAATATTGTCCTTTTCATTCGCAAATTTTTGTTTAATATTGGTATTTTTTTCTGAAATTATTTTTTGTAGTCGTAGAACGATTTTTTGTCGTCTAAATTTGTTTTATTTTTAATTCATTCTTTAACGTTTTAGGCGCGCTTTCATTCGCCCGCCATAATATTCATTGACGAAATCGATAGCATTTGCTCAACGAGAGGAACGAACAGTGAGCACGAGGCGTCGCGACGCGTCAAGTCGGAGTTGCTAATTCAAATGGATGGTATTTATTATAAAAAATTAATTAGTAAACTATTTTGTCACAACTTCAAATTTTAAAAATCAAACACAACAAATTTTAAAAATCAAATAGAAAACTCTTTTGTCACAACTTGACATTTTTCCAGGCTGTTCATCGGAACCGGATAAAACAGTGTTGGTGCTTGCGGCCACGAATTTTCCCTGGGATTTGGATGAGGCGTTGCGAAGGCGTCTCGAGAAACGAATATACATTCCACTACCCGACTTTGACGCTCGCCTAGGTCTTATGCGCAATGCTCTACAAGAGGTTCAGCTGGCTGACGATGTGGATCTAGTGGAGATCGCTAAAAAGCTGAGCGGGTATTCTGGCTCCGACATTACCAACATTTGTCGTGACGCGGCAATGGGTAAAATTTGCATTTCGGTATTGCATAGGCACTACATCATATTTTTGAAAAACGGAAATGTACTCTTTATGCCAATTTAAATTTTCCCGCCGAATTCAAATGCAGTTCGGACGCAAGACAGTTAGACACTGCGATCTCTCGCCATTTTCTGCGTTTAATTATTTCTTATTTTGCGATTTAGCATTTTTGCCGAATCTTAAATCGTCCAGCGCAGCGGAGACTGGTCATAGATGAAAAATTCTTGCAGATTCGTTATCCCTGCATCTGAATCGCCTAATATGTTCCAGAGCAAATATCGAAAAGAAACTCTCACAAAAATTTTTGACCGAACCATATTCGAAAATACGAACTAAAACCAATACGAAATTATTTTTTTCTGGCAATAGATCCATCTAAAGTATGTTTCCTGGTGGGCTTTTAGCTTCATCATTCCAAATAAAAATATGGCGAGGATTAGAAGTCGAAAAATTAGCTATTTCAAGCTGTTTTTTGCAAAAAAATGTCATAATTTGTGTGCAAGTTGCAAAAAAAACTTCACGCTGTTTTCCTACACAAATCCTTGGCATAGAGTACATTTCCGTCTTTTTCAGAAATAGGATATGGTGCGTAGGTTTTTCGCAAATATTTTTGCTAATTTATTTTTTTAATTTTAATTACAATTTATAAACTTTTTTGAATAAAATGTTGTGTTTCAAATTTTAACGAATTAGTATCTGTTCAGGGCCGATGCGTGAATGCTTGAAGAATACAAGCGTCGACCTGGAGTCGAGGAGGCGCGCTCTGGAGAGCCGGCCCGACCTCACCATATGCATGCGCCACTTCGACGTCTCCATAGAGCAGATTATGCCGTCGGTGGCACACGAAACAGTGGCGCGCTACGTGGATTGGATGAAGGAATTTGGCTCAAAATAATAGGTGCAATACAATACTAATATTTTAACGGGGATTTTCTTTTGGTTTCTGCTTCTACCTCTTTATTACACTTAATTTCTGTGATATATTGATATGAATATATATGTATATGCATAATCTTTGTGCCATTTTTTTGTTAGATTGAACAATTTTCTAGGGATTTATTATACTTGTATTTATTTCGAATGTGAAACGGATAAAAAAATTTATGCACAAATTTCCATCCTTTTACCGCTATCGTCGGTGGTCATATTTTTGATTTTGCACAACGGTTTTACGATTCGAACCTCCACCGTCTCTTTCACTGTGTCGGCCACAGTGATTGTGGCGTTTAGGGACTCGTCATTGACGCCCTCAAGGCCCTTAACGTTTGTGTTTTTAAGTTCTTTGTCGCCGTCATCCTGAAATTACGAACCAGTTCATTGCTAACGGATATAGGTCGGTCTTTTGAAAACGTGATTGGATTTTTTATTTTGGAGTAAAATGTTTTTTTCCGTGTAAAATTTAATTTATGTTTTTGAAAATTATTGTTTATATTGAACAAGTTGTTTTTTAAGCGTTTCGTTTTACTATATGGTCGAAGTTTATTGTAAGAGTAACTAACCGCGTGCATTTTGCTGAGCAATTTCATAATTTGTAGAGACTCTCGGTTGAAGGGCTTGAGGTTCGCTAACGGGTATGATAAATAGACGGGTATTCCATTTGGCTGTTGACGATCCACCACCGTCTCACCGGGCAAAATAATTTTTTTCGCCGCTAATGCATTGCCAAAAGCAGCAAATAAAATAAATGCGCTGAGCAAGGAACAGCAAAACCAATTTATACGCATAATAATAATAATAACAATAAATAGCGGAACAAGCAATTTGAAGATTTTTTGAATATTGTGATATGTGAAAACAATAGGGCGAACACACGCTGGTTGAGAGAGAAGTTTGGGAATGAATTGCGAAAGGAAAAGGTGTCTTGAGGTCTTTTCTCCACGATTACATTGTGTATAATGAATGAGTCAACCGCTAAAAAAAGGCGGTGAGACGTGAAATCCGTTTAGTGGCAGAGAACGTTAAACCCAAAAGTATACATAAACAAAAAACATCTTCGTTTATGTGTGTTTATGATTAAATCTTGTAGGTTTATCAAGTTTTTAATTTTATGATTTTCTTGTTTTATTTTGTTTATGAAGTCGTTAACGTATGTTTTTGGTTGAATGCAACGCTGGAAAAAAGTTCTCTTGACGGTTTTTCATTTAGTGGAATGAAAATGTTTTGAATTCGCGGTTTATTTCTGCGGCAATGTGTTTATGATTTTTTTCAGGAATATTTTCGTCTGAATTCTTTCTTTCACTAGCGCATTTTCGCCGATATTGTTGAGGATTGTGCTTTCAGCTCGCTTCCAGCATGTCCTGTTCGGCGATCTTCATTTTGGATCTCAAGGGAAAGGTATGAATTTTTTGTCTTAATTCCGTTTTTTTTCAAATGGTTAAAGATAAAAATGCAATTTGTTTTTTTATAATGGCCCGTTTTGATATTTAATAATTTTTACACACATACCTATATCAGTGGCCTGGAATTTTTCATTGGGGGAGGGGGAATTCAACTTACAAAATTTCAGGGGGAGGAAAATTTGATTTTTGCATGGGAAAAACGGAATTTCCAATAATTCTATGGATGAATTCTCTTCCATCCACCTGCGCCACGGTATTGCCACTGATTTATGTCATAGTCGTAAATTCCCTACCCGTATTACTATCGCGTCACTTGGACATCAAAAACGACCAAATACCAAGAAAGTCTAAAACATGGAAGTAGGAAAATGTGTGCAAAATGCAAAAACATTTTATCGAGCAGTGAGATTGCGAGAAAAATTTGAAATGGTACGATTTGCGTAATACAAAAATTTTATCTCTTCAGAGATAAAAATTATAAAAAGTTATTTTTCTAAATTTCGATTTTTTATGAAATATTTTTTCGACCTTTCGATTTTTTCTATGAATTTTTATTGTTAAAAGGTAAGCTCGTAGAGAGCATTCCAAAAACCCGTCTAGATTTTTGAAGCGTTTAAAAATAATGCCAAGAAATTTTTCGACTCTTCTAGTACCAGAATATAATTTTATGTTCTAAATAATTTATGGCTTACCTTCGACACTTGGAGAAAAAATGTGGGGCAAAAGTGAGCGTATTGTAAAATTAGTGATTGCAGAAATTGCTCTTTTCATTACATAACTTTCCTTACATTGAAAATTGTACGATGAATGAAATGGAAAAAAAGTCAGCATGGCACAGTTGTTTTTTATGTAATGATAGTGAAAATTCATCGCAAGATTCGCTGAGGTCATAATATACGCACACACACACTTGTGGTTGAGCGATGTGTGATGTTTTTATGCTCTCCTCAACACTGTGACCGTTGACCTCAGAGAGGATTTATTCGCAGTAGGAGTCGTATTTTCATGTAGTTTTTCCTCATATATTTGTTTTGGCATTTACTGTTCAATCCGGCGTTTGTTATGCAATTCCTCCACTCGTTCGCTTTGTTCACACTCGGCTTCTATTTTCATTGATGAATTTTTTTATCATTGAATAGTGGTCACCTTTTGACGGCCTCAAGCCCAAACGTATTACGTCATATTGTTATTTTGAGTATTTATTTCAACAACAATTCTTTTTTAATTAAATCAGCCGCTGTTTTGCCTCAGAAAAACAAAACAATAAGAAACCGAGAAGTTCATTGCGTCATCTTCTAATTACCAAATTGAAAGGTGATTTTTTTGTATTTTGCCATAGGGTTAGTTCGCATTTTTAGTGCATATAACCATATAATATGGATGAACTTCCGATTAATAAAAGGTCAATGAATTCAGGAGGTCAACACGTGCACGATGCTCTATCCGGATAATTGTGGCTCTTATCGTTCCAATATGCCATCGAACAGCATGCCCATAGAACAGATACCGTATTTCCCACCATATCAAAATTCGCTACGTTCTCCTGAATTTTGCCTTCCTACTACGAGCTTACAGTCCGAGGACACGAGCCAGATGTTGCTAATGAGTGGTGAACATTTCCCTGTGACATCTACACGTTTTCAAGGCGTTTCTTCGAATATTGCTTCCTATTCCGGATGGAATACTTCCATGCCACATCAGTTTCCCGTTGATCCGCTATCTACGTTACCACCATCCACGGACTACACATTTTCACTAAATAATATGGCTTCTTTCAACATTTCACCGAACGAATTAGAGAATTTCTCTTCGTCAAACAAGGAAAATTTGCCTAATATTTCGCCGATTACTGAAAACTCAGCTATCAGCATGAAAAGTTCTACAAATTTGCCGAAAGCAAAAACGTTACCACTATTATCCCATCACAGTATAAAAGCTGGATTTGGCGAAAATAGTCGGAATACTCCACTTCAAGTCGTCAACAGGAATTGTGGATTATCGAGTACGGCTCCAAGAATCTACGATGAAAAGTACAAGGAACGACGGCAGAAAAACAACGAAGCCGCCAAACAGTCGAGAAGCAAACGGCGGGATCGCGAAAACCAACTGAGACAACAAGTAGCCGAACTCGAAGCGGAGAACAAACGTCTTCGAATGGAGATCAACGAATTGCGAACACATTCTTTGAAATTGAAATGACTTTAGGGAAAAAGCACATTATTTACTCTTTTTCTCTGTGTTTGTCACATTTACTTTGAATAGGTTTCGAAAATAATATTCAATTTTTACTGAGTGATTTTTCATTGAATTTCTTTTAGTGCATTTGACTAATACTAATAGGATCTTTAGTTATTTGAATTATTTGTCGGTGTCAAATTAATTTATTGTCTTCTGTTTTAGTTTACAATCAGCTGAATTGTATTTAAACGTATTTCTTAAAAATAAATCAAATATACATGAAACTGACTGCGTTTAAATGAAAAAATAACACAAAGAAAACATATATGTAGTTCGCATTTTAAAATGGGTTGTGACGACGTCGCGATGGTCGAAGTGGTACATGCACATCCAACTTTGTAGTATAAGTAATAGAAACCCGATTTTTGACTTATTTGTTGTGTACAACAAATGAATTTTTGCCCGATTATAGGTGATAATTTCGCGAAATTATCGCGGCGATGTGGACATGAACGTTATCGACAAATTCATTCCCATGCTCATTGACATGGAGGAGGAGGGCTTACAATTTCCGATTATTGACCATCCCGAGGCGACATTCATCTTCATAAAATACAACAATATTTATTGTACATTTTACTTTTTTACTCACTAATCCACAAATGAAAATTCAGAAAATGAAGGTTTTTTTTATTTTAGTAGTCGCGACTTCGAGTAAGAACACAAATGTGGCGATTGTGCAATCGTTTCTGTATAGAATGGTCTCCGTTTTTGGCGAATATTTCAAGGATGTTGAGGAGGAGTCGATACGCGACAATTTCGTAATAATTTACGAGCTGCTCGATGAAATGATGGATTTTGGCTATCCGCAGACCACAGAAGCGAGGATATTGAGAGAGTGAGCTTTGCAAAAATTTAATTATATTTTTTGAAAAAAGTTTTATTTGTTATTTCCAAATGTTATAATAAATTTTATTTAAAAATAATTTTTTCTTTTGATTGTCGCAGTTTTTAATAATAAAAAAATTAATTTTAGATATATCACACAGGAGGGTCACAAGCTAGAAGCGCCTCGTCCGCCTATGGCGGTAACGAATGCGGTCTCGTGGCGATCGGAGGGGATTCGTTATCGAAAAAACGAAGTTTTTTTAGACGTGATCGAGTCGGTTAATTTATTGGTAATTTTTTATTATTATCATTAATATTCAATTCTATTTTTTATCAATTCTATTTTATTATCTATCATTTTATCGCTTTTTTAGGCGAATGCCAACGGCGTCGTCCTACAAAGCGAAATACTGGGCTCAGTGAAAATGCGCGTTTACTTGTCGGGTATGCCGGAACTTCGTCTTGGTCTCAACGATAAAGTTCAGTTCGAGAATTCGGGGCGTAAGTAAATTTAAATTTTATTTTGAATCTCTTTGAAAATTTTTTGATTTATTTTTTTATTTTTTAGATTATTTAGAAAAAATGATTTAGACTTTTTTCTGTTTATTTGGAAAAAAAAAGTTTCATTTGTTTTATTTTTCAAAGTGGATTACACTATATATTGGCATTTTGTCTACATTTTATATGATTTTTTGTAAGGTTATATGATTTTTTGTAGTATATTAAATAAGTAAATTCATCTTATTATTTTTGCAGGTGGCAAAAGTAAAGCCGTCGAGTTGGAAGACGTCAAATTTCATCAATGCGTGAGACTCTCTCGATTCGAAAACGACCGAACCATTAGCTTCATTCCGCCGGACGGCGAATTCGAGCTGATGAGCTATCGTCTGATGACCGTAGTGAAGCCGCTAATTTGGATTGAGACGGTCGTCGAGAAATTCACACATTCTCGCGTGGAATTTATGATCAAGGTTCGTATCGTTCGTTAATGACTTATAATAATGATTTCGACGTGTTATTAATTCTAGGCAAAATCACAGTTCAAACGCCGCTCTACGGCGAACAACGTCGAGATTGTAGTGCCCGTGCCGCGCGACGCCGACTCGCCCAAATTCAAGGCGGCCATTGGCAGTGCAAAGTACACGCCCGAAAACAATTCGTTTGTTTGGCACATGAAAAGTTTTCCCGGTAATTTCTTCACCAAATTTTTTTTAAAGTGTACTTAAAATTTTCTAATCTTTGTTTTTATCTCAGGCGGAAAAGAGTATTTGCTCCGTGCGCAGTTTAAATTACCCTCGGTGAGCGGAGAGCAAGTCGATGGCCGGCGGCCAATCAAAATTCGTTTCGAAATCCCGTATTTTACCACTTCCGGTATTCAGGTGCGTTCTTGTTACTGGGTGTTTTTTGAAGTGCATTGATTCAACAATTTGTGCATTTTAGGTGCGCTACTTGAAGATTATTGAGAAGAGCGGATACCAGGCCTTACCCTGGGTGCGCTACATTACACAAAACGGTGACTATCAGCTAAGAATGTCGGAAAGCTGATTTTCCCTCTTTTTTCATTCTTTTTTGCAATTTTCTTTTTTCTTTTTTTATCATTTTCTTTTTTTACGAGCATTTTTTCCAACAATTATAATGCATATTTGCATTTTATCGAATTTTTTACGATTTGAAAAATCTCAAAAAATTGTTTTAATTGGAACTTCGTATTTTCACTGTATTCTAATTTTTTGTTGTTGTGTTTTCTGTCTATTTAACTTCTTTAATAAGTACTATTTTTCGATATTTATTTACTTATTTTTAATATTTTCATTCTTCAGAAGATCTCTTTTTTTCAATTCGCATTTATATAGGGTGTGAGTTTGTTTTGTTACGAATTTTAAAAGTCCAAATCTTAAATCAGATCAATACATTTGAATTTTTTACATGTTTTTAAATTTTCTTCTCCATAATGATTTTCTACTTTTTTAGTAATGATTAAAAATGAATTATGCATTAGAACTTTTTTCTATATTTTTGGTTTTATTTTTTAAACATAATTTTTTAGTATAATTTTGAAAGCATAATTTTTTTATTACCTTTGAATCTCATATTTTTGGCTCTAGGTCTGGTAAGTCTTTTTTGTTCGTTATCCGAAAATTTTTGTCGTTTTATCATGTGGTATGCCATTATTTTTTCAAACTTAATTGCATTTTTGGCTTATTATTATTATTTTTGTTTGACGCATTGGCGTAATGTATTATTACTTTTGATCTTTTTAACTTCATTGAATTCATAAAAAATTCGTATGTTTTTTGTAAATGTATGTTATAATTATGGATTTTAATAAAAATTAATAAATTATTTTTTAAACCATTTATGAGTTATGTTTGTAAAGAGGAAACTTACATTATATATTTTCAAATTAAAGTTTAATTAAAATTAAAGTTTTTTTAACCATCCCCGGTAGCATATCGTCGATATAAAAAATTTTTTTATTTTAAACAAAAAATTTTCATTTTCTGTTTAAAAAATTGTTTTGACCCGAAATCAATTCGATTTTATTTTTAAATATAATTTTAGCACTTTAGTACGTTTTACGTAGTTTTCCACACATTTCCAAATTTGTTTTCTACAATGTTTTTTTCTACAATGTTTAGCCATTTTTTTGCTGTCATACCTTTTCTTGGATTGAATCGAGCGACAATGTTTTCAAAGGCGATAAATGCTAGGGTTTGTTTGTCATTGTAATTTTTGTGTGAAATAAATAATATTTCAACGTCTAGTGCTTGAGTCGGGTGATGTTTACGAAATTGCGGAACATGGCCACGACCGCCGAGAGCACCACTCAGACGACACTCCACAAGAAGCCTTTCAAATTGGACGATGGTCCAAATTCCCCTAGGCAATGGTCGAGCGAACCGGCGTCGAATTACGATAGAGACATGGAGGTAATATTTGTTAATGGTATATAAATGGCGTACCGGATGGTTTCATTTCCAAACAAAATTTATTCTGTTTTTGCAAAAAAAACTTTTTAAGTTGTTACGATGCATTTTAAATTTTTATGAATTAGTTAAAAAATAAAACAACCAAATTTTGTAATTTTGAGCATGTTATTTTATGATATTCTAAATTGAAATTGTTAACTAGATGAAATTTTTTATATGTTTGTTTGTATACAATGAATAAACATTTAGTTAACCCATCAAATGGACTCCACTGAGCTTCTAAAGCGAATTTTACACGAGCACACACAACTCGGAAAAACGTTTATTTTGCCGTGGGCGGATCCGGATGCGATGAAATTGGTAAACGAACCACTACAAAAATTGCTTGACGAAGGTGTTTATTTATTTAAATTTAAAATAAATTTTACATTAAGGTCCAAATGATCGTAAGATTGGAGCACTAACAAATGCCTTTGGCTACAATGCAGTTAAATATAAATATAAAAAAGTGATTGTAAATTATTATAAAAGATATTGCAACAGTTTTTTTAAACTAATTAGATAGAGCTTTTCTGGGTCTGCTCTTGAAAGCCTCAACGGTACGAGCATTTACAACATTTGCACTTAGCATATTGCTGTCATATTTACAATAGAAAAATCTTTTGGCATTTTTATTTTTTTATTTCCACAAAAGAATTCGAATTTCATAAAATAATTTTTTGAGGAATACGACCAGAGTTCTTGCTCGATGCTTGCGTGAAGCGCGAAGAACTTTTTCGTGCTTTCATTAAACAAGGACCTAAACTACTGAAAATCATCGAATTGCTGATGGAGTGTACCGGCCAGACGTACGAGAACACAATGCGATTTGTTGCTGAGTGAGTCTCTAATAATTCACTTTATCTAAACATTGTACAAAGGTTATTGTACAAAAAATTAAAAATATTCATTGAATATTTCCTTTCTATTCGAGGGATATTTCTCTGCTCGGGGGATATTTATCTCTAATGCGAAAGACTTTTTCACCGAATAATTCATAATTCACGTTTTAAACATATTTTCGAACGTCGCTTGCGTTGGTGCAGTGGTTTGTTACAAAAAATTAAAGTTACAAAAAAATTAAAGAAAAAATTTCATAGTCAAAGGAAATATATATGAATTTCACATGAAAAAATTTAAAAAATGTTTGAAATGTTAATTTTTTAGCCGAAGAAGGAAAGAGCTCGCAGAGAACAAAAACTTACTTAATTTTCTCCCCCTTCCAAAGATGCCCGAGTTATACCACTTAAAAAATTAAAATTTGCCCTCCCTTCCTCCCGAAATGTTTTCCTGGTAAGATTCGCTGAAATATTCGGAATATGGGGGTACATTTTTTCTGTTCGGGGGATATTCCCCCCTAATGACTTTCTTTTTTATAGAGCATTCATTTTGAGAATTGTGTTAATTTTTTCGTTTGTGTTTAGTTGGACGGAGGAATTGCTGAGCGTTTCTCCCGAAAGTATAAGCAGTCGTCTTTCCGTATTCCTCTCACGTGGAATACTTTCGGGAGGACAAATCTTGCGAGTCATAAAAGTTTGCCCTCTTTTGCTTTTTGCCAGTGAACCTCAAAAAATGGACGTGGCGCTTGAAACGATCGCCGAATTTTTTCCACCCGATGAGGTTGGTATTTTATCATAAACTTGCTATAAAATTTTTTAGAAAATTAAAAAAATGTCCTTTATATTGTTTTCTTGCAGTTTTATGCTTTTGTTTAGATGAAAGCGATAATGATGACCAGCCCTCAGGTGTGTCTTCAGGACCCGGAGCAATTGGTCCTTCGCTACGAGTACATATACTTTCACATGGCCATTGAGCCGGACGAGTTCTCGGAATGCATCCGATGGCACGAACTGCCACTCGAAGAGATTATGGCTCGACACGAAGTGCTGAAACGAGCGGGAAAATATTTTCTACCCGATCCGAAACGACCCCAACTTAAAATGGTTAGGCATTTATTTATGTTATTTGAAAATTTTATGAATGCTTAAAGGTTTTTCTATTTTTTTTTATTTAAATTTTGCTTGAGAAACTTTTATTAATTAACAAATTTTATTTTTATTGTAAAACAAATAATTTTTGTAAATAAAAACCAAATTTTCTGATGTCGAGTCATTTTCTGTGTGTCTACAAGGCAGACTTTTTTAGGCTAAAAATAATAACTCTATAGGCTAAATAAGTTGGCTCAACTTTTTTTATATGCTCTTTTAAGTGATGCCTCAAACGTCGACGATGTTGTTTAGGAAAATCCGTCAATGTTCCGCATTTTCGACACGGAGGACGCGGAGTTCGCCACACAGGTGGCCGGAATTCGCTGCGAGGAGTGGACACTTTTCCGCCAACTTTTCGAGAAGGAGCGCGCGCAAATGGACCTGGAGCGGCCGTACGACCGCGTGAAGCCCTCGCTGCGCAAACTGTACGCGCGCAAAAAAGCGGCCGCCGACAGCGCGTCCACGGCCGGCCATGGCGAGTCGGACGAGTTATTCTGATTTTTGATTTCATTTTGTTTTTTAACTCATTTGTAGGCTGACTTTGATCGTTCTCATATTGGCTTTGGGTTTATTGTATTTAGTACTCTAATAGAACTCGAAAAAAATTGATTTTGACATATGTTTAGGACAATTTTTATTCGTGGATTTGAATTTCAAAAATTGAAATTTAAAATTTTTTTTCTGTTTAGTTGTACTGAAGAAGTGATAAAATTCAAGATTTTGGTGATTTCGTTTATTGCTGAAATCCCTCCACGATTTGTTATTTCCATTGTTGTTGTTGTTGCTGTTTATATGTGTAAAAATTTATGTTATACATTGTTTATTTCACATTTAATTACAAATAAAATATATTTATAAAATAATATATTTATGAAATTCAAAACTTACTTATGAATGATTATGTACAAACAGCTATTTTTGTGGAGAACATTTTTTGTAATTTTTTGATAAATTTATCGGATTGGAAAAGTATAATGAAAATAATTATTTTTAAATTCCGTTCTTTCATGATATCGGAATCCAAAATTTTTTTAAATTATGTTATGTTATTTGGCGCGGGGAATTCGAATTTAATAATGTTTTTTACTGATTTGCAGTAAAAAATATTACAAAATCATTTAATTTCGCATTCCGCGAGCCGAAAAACATAAAAGCGTCATTACAAAAATTTGTGGGGTCCCATATCATGAAAGAACGTAAAATTATATGTACATACATACCAGGGGTGCTAACATTTACGATTTACATATATACGGATTTTTTGGCCAAAAATTTACGATATACGAAAAATCGGCCGATTTTCGTAAATTTTTCAACATTTTGAAGTAAATTAAACTTTTTTTCAACCCAATATGTCTTTGAATTGGCGCAAAAAATGTCGTATGAAATTGACGAACTGCAAAACGGTCAGACGAAAATGAAAAACAGCAAAAAAGTAAAATATTTCTTGAAAAAAATTAGGAAAATTTAAAAAAATGCAAATTTTCAATCGGAAATTGAAAATATTCTGTTTACGATTTACGACATTTACGGCTTTTTTCGGCAAAAAATTACGAATTGAAAATTTATTTTCGTAGCACCCCTGATACATACCAGTGTTTCCAAAGTTAAAATTTAACTTAAAAATTCATGAAAATGAATTTAACTTTTGAAAGTTAAAGGCAAAAGTGAAATTAATAACTTAACTTTGCAAAGTTAAAAATGAAAGTGAAATATTAATTTAATTTTTAAAGAAAAAATTTCATTTCGAAAACGATGAAATTTTTCACGTGAAAAATTTTTTTTACTTTTTTTAGTGTAGTGAACATTTTTCATTTCGTCAAACACTGCTTTCTAATTTGTTTCGAAACGATTTTGCAAAAAAAAAATTCGATTTTTTTCGAAAATTGTACCTTGGTCCCAATTTCAGTGATCAGCGCATGAAATTACGTAGGAATATGTCAAAAAAGTTTTGAAATTCTGGTGGGAGGAGGGGGGGGGGGGGTAATGTGTAGTTTATTCGGAATCTGTGTGTCAGCATTCGAATTTGCATTTTTTCAGAAATGTAGAAAATTGTAAAATTGTCTGAAGCACATCAAGGATAGGTGAGGATTCGAGGTTCGAACCTCCCGACTTTTATCGACTACGCCATCGCGATGGCCATCGACCACAATGTAATAAAGTATATTATTTAAGTTTTAAAATATTAAATTATTTTTAAATAATTTTAAATGAAAAAAATTGAAGATGGTCACCAAAATCCCTAATGGAAACCACTGCTCGATTCTTTCAGATATCGTGTCTTAAATTATTAATTTATTTATTAAGTTATTTAAATTATTAATTTATTAATAATTAATTAATTAAAATAAATAAAATATTAAATTATTTATAAACAATTCAATTACATATTTAAATTAAAAAATAATTTATTTTTTTAATTAAATAAATTAATGATTATTTAATTTAACTTCAATTATTTAATGGTATAATAAACGGAAAAGATAAATATAAGTTACTACTTTCTAACATTATGATCGTAGATGGCGCAGTCAGTAAAGCATTTGCTCAGTTCAAAAAGCTGTGTCGTCGTTAATCACAACACACCGCAATTCCACCTTGCACCAGTGTTTTACATTTTTCAAAAAAATGAACTTGAACCAGCAAAATGAACTTGAAAAAAGTTCAAGTTGCTAGTTCAACGCAATTTGAAAAAAGTTCAAGTTCAAAT
>SAUE01000506.1:28301-45241 GCA_009724625.1 Deladenus siricidicola
CAAAGTCAAATATTCGAAATTTAAATTGGCGCCAAAAAAGTGGGCGGATCTAAAAACAGATTTCATATTCGGATTCTCTGACCCCGAAAACCTTTGCCCCAACATTTTCGTGCACTTTTATAACAATAAAAAAATTTGAAATTTGAATTGGCGCCAAAAAAGTGCGCGGAGTCGAAAGCCAAAATGGGATTTGGAATGCCCGATTCCGATTTAGGGAGAATCATAATTGACAAAAAACAAATTTTGACTTTTCAAATGCATTAAATGACAATCGCTAAGTTCAACCTTTGTTTGAACTCGAAACTTGAACTTGAACTTTTTTCAAATTACCTTGAACTCGAAACTTGAACTTGAAATTTTTTCAAATTACCTTGAACTCGAAACTTGAACTTGAACTTTTTTCAAATTGTGTTGTTGAACTGGAAACTTGAACTTGAAAAGTTCAAATGAAATTCATTTGAACCGAAATGGTAAAACACTGCCTTGCACATAGCAAGCCAATGCCTAGGTAACCTCTTCAGGTTATGCTTCGGGCAACCTTGCACAAGCTTTTTTTTCAACTGAATATATGTGTATAAAAAACTATATTCAAACATAAATATAGTTTTGTGTTTGAATATAGTTTTATGAAATTTATGAGTACTCCTTTTAAAATTTCACTTTTGCCTTTAATTTTGGAAACAAACACTGGTACACTATTTTACACTATTTTGCACGCCAACTAATTCGTGCTGGAAGTGTAAGGAGGTAACCGTGGTCGTAGATATAAACTCGTTTATCGTACGGATTATAGGACATGTGATTGGAGTTACGATACAAATTCACCCAGTGAATATTCGGTTGACGGTATTTGTCGCGATAGAAATCGTAGGCCACCGAAATCTCCGATTTGAGTTCGGTTGAGCTTTTTATCTGGAAAAATTTATACATGAACCCTTTTTGTTAAATTTATAACATAAAATTTTAATATTTACAATAATATATTTGATTTAACTGATTGAAAATTGATTAATTGAAATAACAGGAAAGTGTAGTATACCAGATAAAGGACGCCGCAGACAACAAAGCTGTTCGCGATTTCAGTGTGGTTGATCATCGTCAGATTCCACACATTGTATACGGTAAGGTTGTTGACGTCCAATTTCGCGACGCTCAAATAATTTGCGTCCTCAAAGTGGAAGATCGCCCACAGCGCATTTTCGTCCACCGCCAAATCGAAATAACTCATCGACGCGTTGAAGAGATACTAAAAGTACGGAAAAAGATTTTTTGAAAATTTTGGGGTTAACAACACGGCTTTCCAAAATTCAAAAGTTTGAAATAAAAAATAAATAAATTTTTATCTCGTTAATCGAAATGACTTCAGATTGTTTACATTGTCAAGATTGTAGGCGACATTTTTGTGGATTTCGACCTCATCGTATCGCTTTGTGCCAAGATCGTATTTGCTGATTTTCGGCGTTCCAGCCCGATGGTAATAGAAGGAACCGTTGAAAAATACAGAGTTTGTGCCTCGAAATGGATACGGTAGTTGGTGACTATAAAAAGCGAATAATCAAATACAAATATACAAAGGAACACATTTTTGTATACGTACGTTTTTGCGACTCGACCGCGTCTCATATCCGCCTCGGAATTGAATTCGGCGAGTACTTCGCCCTCGAAATGATTCGTGATCCAACGCTGCATCATCTCCTACATATATTAACATGCAAATTTAAACATCATTTACAGTATCATTGTTAGTTACAATTAGTTAAATTCATTACATTTCCAGATCGAGGGTACGCGTCTCTCATCCACGCGCCATAAAATGTGTTCGCATGCGCGTGGAAAACCGGTTTTCCAATATTGTCCAAATAACAGTCTAAACGTCGTGAATAAATCTTTATGAAAGACATTCAAGAATGTCGTGCTGTTTAAGGCCTTATGATGTGCTGTGTAAGGATTAGGACTAAAAAATGGCTTACGCGCCGTCGCGCCCTCGATGTACGCCATTTCGGTGCTGGTGGGCGGCTCTTGCTCAGTGTCAGTTTTGCTGAAATTCGAGTGACAAACGCGAAGGCACGCATCCGTTTCAGTCTCATTTTCCAACATCTAAAACAAATTATTGAAAATTATTGCTTTGTTAATTCAATGCGTTAGATTATTCAATTAATAGCATTCAAATAAAAACTGAGTTTTGACAGAATACACAATATGAAAACTGTAATTGACTGTTTTTACGTCGTTTTCTCGGGCTTTTTTCAAAATTTCGATAAAAATTTGATGATAAGTATGTGTTGCTTTTGTGATTGAAGTAATCTACTCACAAACTCGACAATTAGTGGCAAAAATTTATCGATTGCGCGTGGCCGCCAGTTGCCATTTTCAGGTTCAGAATCCATTGTCGAAATGTCGGACGGACATTGCATTTGTTCTACCTGAAAATTTCTGGAAATTAAATTGTCGAAGCTACAATATATACGATAGATGCCTTGGGACACTCCGTTTTTGGTGCCAGAATTTGGAGATTGTCGGCGATGGGACACTTAGGGCAAAAGGCGTCTTTGCCCGGAATTCCTGGAGGACCGATGGGTCCCGGCGGGCCAACTTGTCCCGAAAGTCCGGGTCGTCCCACAGAGCCCTCATCACCTAAAAATTCGAATAAGTGCAAATGCTTCCTATGTAGCGATTATCTGACACACCTGGTGGTCCCCGTGCGCCGGGATTTCCCGGCGGGCCGGGAGCTCCACGTTCCGACTGATTGGGATCGACGCAATATTCATGAAGCATTAAACATTTTCCAACCAGCTCGCTCATCTACAACCAATACAGTGTAATTATGTAGCGTTGTATATACGGTTGTTGAACATACTGTTACTTCATTGTATACGATACGGTACAATACGGTACAATATGGTACGTTACAGGGGTGTGGAAATTTTCGATTTTCGGTGTTTTTTCCTTTCGATTTTCGAAAATTTCGATTTTCGAAAATCGATTTTTGATTTTCGGAAAATTTCCAAATTTTCAAAATTATGAAGAAATTTTTTGTTTAATTTAGACTCATCCATAAGTGATTTTTCGAGGAAATATAAGCAAAATTTCAATTTTTGCGTTCGCGCGGCTGTCGCCGCGCTCGCAAGAATAATTTATTTTACTTAATTTTTTGCAATTTATTTCCCTTTTTACCAATCTAATCGGTGGAAAGGCATTTCATCCCAACTTTTCAGACCTTTTCAGTTCGGAAAGGGGGGCCAAGGTATAACGTTCGGAAAAAAATTGAAATTTTTTTGTTCAAAATCGTTAAAAAACTTACAATTAGAAGAGCCGGGTTCTTAGGCTTAGTCTAAGACGCGTTCAGCGTAATCTAACATTAGGTATGTTTAATTGAAAAATTACAAATTTTAATTTGTTGAACAAATTTTAATAATAGAAATTGAAATTTTTGAAAAAAAAATAAAAAATTAATGGCTAAATTTATGGGATATATTGGGATGAAATGTTTTGGGATGAAATACCTGGGATGAAATGCATTGGGATGAAATGCCTTTAACCCTTGTCAGTTATAAAAGTATGATTCAATGATTGCAAAAAATAATTCAAATTCGAATTCGTTGAATTCATTTGAATCATTTTTGAGTTTCTCAGATTCATTTGACACTCTTTCAAGAATTATTCAAGTACAATTACGAAAATAAATACACATACATATACGTATGTCTAAAAAATTATAAAATTTGTCATATAATTTTGAAAAAAATTATAAATTTTGAGAAAAAATTTTTGTTAAAATTTTCGATTTTCGGCAATTTTCTCTTTCGATTTTCGGAAATCATTTTTTGAAATTTCGATTTTCGAAATCACTGCGCGAACCAAAAAATTACTAGCAATACATATATAACGTAGCGTTAATTTGCAATGCTCTTCAAATTACACGTATGTATATTTCGCGAATTTGCATGGAAACTAACTTGAATCTTGGACAGAGAATGAACCCAGAGATTATCCGCTGATTTTGAAGAAGTGGCCGTTCCAATTGACGAATTCGAAACTCTGCGCGACAAAATGTTCGATTTGGTGATTGTGCGCTTTTGTCGCTTTCCGTTTGTGACGCCTTCGAGTGAATTTGAGTTGGTTGGATAAAGCGTTTCGTTATAGCCTAAAATTCAAATTTTTTAACCGACTTTACCCGTCAGCAAATCTGACGCCTACCACCACCTCCAGCAGTGAAATCGGGTGGAAATCGCTTGGCGCATTCACTTTCCACCATTTCGTATGCCTCAGAAATACTCCAATGAATGTGAAGCGCCGAGAGGATCGTCAATACCGTGAGAATTAGTTGCACCGTCAACAGCCAATGCGCCACTCGTCCCGAATACGTGAACGTTGTTGGCGATGAATCCACATTGGAATTTGATATAATTTTCGACTTTGGCACCGAGCGCAATTCCAGCACTGGCACGGATCTGGACGAAAGCGTTGGACTCATGGTCGGCGTGTGTGCCGGTCTCATTTCGAACGCCGGACTCTTTTCTTGAAAACCGAGCAAAAAATCGGGTATTTGTTCCTCTTCGTCGCTCAATTCCACTTGGCTGTTTAGCTCGGCCATCTCATCACATTGGCTATTTTTTTAATCGGCTACGTTTAATATCGGTACGAATACAAAAAATAAACCAAAAGGCAAAGGGAAAGCGTTATAATTGTTTATAAAAAAGTTACAAATGGTGGAAATTTGATAGAGTTATTGATTCGTAATTTTCAAAGTCATAATTAAGCTTATTGTTTCATAATTTTGTATCATTTTTTGTGCTGTTGTTGCAATAACCACAAATTCGGTGCAAAAAGTTTATAAGTAATTTATTTATAAATTAAATCTACATGTATGTATATGCAAATATAAAAAACGTAATTGTTGTGATAAAAATTTAAAATGTACCAACAAAATACGAGAAAAGACTTTTTTAGTGAAAAATTCTAATCCAAAATTGTTACTTCTCTACTCATTTTAATTAAAGTACAAAAAATTACAAAACCAGTAAAAAACTATGGTATTCTTTGTGAGAATGCTACCGTAGAAATAGCATATGCAATGCGAGTGTCGAGCACAGCAGCAGCAAAAATGACGGAAGGCACCGCAGCGACGATAGACCTGCAAAGACATATATACATACATAGCCGAAATTCAGTCTGATTGTGCACTTCTTTCACATATGTAGTAAAGCAACAAGCGGATGAGACCTTCCCACTCTGGGGGAGAGGAGTAAAAATTTAAGAAAGCATCGCACTAATAATCTCACAAAAAATTTTCAATGCCCCCTACCGCAGTATTATCGTTCACACAAAATTCCTAGTAGAAAATTTACCCGAAGTATCGTTGTCAAAATTGGCGCTTTTGACATTACTGTTTTCCACGTTTTTACGGTGTCGGAGTTCTAAATCTTTTCAATTAAATTTATATTCATTGACGCACAAGTGATAATAATCAAAAAGGAAATAATTATCGTTACTCTTCTCAAACGATAGTTAGCTAGTTTGGCGTGGTTATGGTTTTCAATTAAATGTGCAGATAAAAATTTGAACCGATTGCTTTTAAAGTCATGGTGCTTTTTTGGTAGGCAATCTTTCGCATTTCAAAAAAGCGGCAAAAATCGGAGGAAGATGCCGCAAAGGTAAAATATTATTCAAGCAATTAGTACATTAGTGCACTAACAAAGAGACAGACAAAAAAATTCGCCGGGCAATCCCAACCGACCTCCGTAATAGTCGATTATCCGCTGATTGCTTTCCACCGAATTTCCATCCGCCTCCTTCTCTCGGTGGTCTGCCTCATTGGGGACAGAGCCACCGCCGGAGGAGGAAGAGGAGTATAGGTCGTGGTGGGACCGACGCCTGTTCGACGGACCAAAAGTCAGAGTGGTTTTGCCGTTTTTGTCAATTTTCGGGATCCAGTAGTAGCTGTCCGCGTCCCCCTCGAAACCGTTGTCCGAATCCTCGTCGTCGTCGCTACCGTGAGCCGCGCCCTCGTCAGCAGAGGATTCTGAGTCAACATTATGTGCAAAAATACCCGAACCTGTCAACAAATCACAAAAAAGACTTGGGTTAGCAAGTTAGGTATTTTCACAAGACATTCCTTAAATATTTGGAGAGTGTGTGAGTTTCACAAAAAAGGTTAAAAATTATACAAATCATAATCCGTCTCCCAACCAACCCATTAAATTTACTCCTTTTTGCAGTTCAGAAACATATTTTGAATATTTAATCAAATACTACACAATTTTACTAGAATATTTCGGTTATTATTTACGACAAAAGTGCAGTATTGAGGAATCGGTTAGAGATATTATTAGATTAAAATTAAAAAATAAATAAAACAAAAAAGTGCATTTTGAATCGGTTAATGGATAAAAAAAACTCAAAAATAAAAACACACCTTCAGCCAACGAGGCAAGAGAACTCTGGGACGGCGCTTCTAAAATTTAAATCAAAATCAAATTATTTTCCAAAGCCATCTCAATTTTTTTTGCTATTGAAAATTCTTTATTATATGTGAGAGTTACAAAAATACAAATAATTTACAAACACAAAAAAAAGAGGATTCTGAGTCAAACGTGATGCTACAGCTAGTGGGAAATTCAAGAACGTATATTAAAAACATACCGATTAATTGAATTTCAGCAAAATGTTTGCCGTAGTCATTCGCCGCCACGCACCGGTACTTGCCCAATTGGTCGGGTCCGACGTCCTTCACCTCAAGCACATGAACCGACTTGTAGCGATCCGCCACGCTCTGCTCCTAAATAATGCATATTCTTGATTAATAATAACACTAAAATCAGAAATATACAAAAAAATTACAGTAGCATATCGATTAGAGTCGAAAAGCTCCAAATCGTTTAGGAACCAGGTGACAAGCGGTCGCGGCCACGACTCGACATTGCACACCAACCTGGCCATCGACCCCATCGGCGCCTCAACAATCATCGCTTGCGGCAAGACGATCGGCTCAACTAAAATTGTAATTACAATTAAATATTTTCTTTTATTATTTTATTTACAAAATTCCAAAATTTTTTTAATGAATTTTATGTAAATTTTTGAGCTGTATTTTTATATAATTTTTGGGCTATTAAAAAAACAAAATAATTTGCCACAATATTGACAATATAACGAGAAAGGTTATTGTGCACTCAAAACTCATACTTACACAAAACGTGAAGTTTAATCGTCCACGACTCGTCAGGCGGTATGCCATTACTCGCCACACAAACGTATTCGCTCATATGCTTGCGACTGACGCGATTCAGCCGCAAGTCCGAGCCTTTGTAAACGCTGTCTAAAAAGTTATGTACATAATGCAATACGCCGAAAAACAAAGTACCAAATTCATTTCAAATAGCTTAATGCGAAAACTAACCGCCATATCCGTTAGCACCATTGTATCGTATAATCTGACGATCCGCCCTTCGCCAAACGACAGTAGGCATCGGATTGCCTTCCGCGTGGCAGGATAAGGTTACGTTGTGACCTTCGCGCACCTCCACGGCCGACGGAGTGGAACTCCTCGAGACGGTGGGTGGAACTAAAAATGTATAAAAAATTGATTAAAAAAGCATCAAATCAAACTTTATACCCACAACTAAAATATAAAATTGTTTCAAAGCCTTCCAAAACAATAAAACCATGCGTAAGAAAAAGGAAAGAAATATTTTAAATCTCTTACAAAATCTGAATTACATCAAATTACAAACTTTTCAGCTCCAAATGACCCGTAATGGAAATAGCAGGATTGGTGTTCAACTGGCAGATGTAGCCGCCAATGTCGGTCTCCTAAAAAATAAAAATAAATTGTTTTTAAATAAAATCCAGCTCACAAATTAACTAATTAAACCTGAATGTCTTTTATCCTCAAAACCCATTCGTCCGCATTCACTCGTGGCTTCAGCTCATATTTTTCGTGTTGTCTGAATATCTAAAGCCAAAATTCATCAAAGAAAAAACCAATTCAAAACATTTCAGTTCAATATTATAATGGAATTTTCTACAGAAAACAAAAAAAACGACCAACCGACTCATCAAAGGCGATTAACCTCGGCGGAATTTCGTCCCGAAAGAAAGCAATCTAAAATCCATAATCCATATAAATCGCAAAAAAATTAAAATTTCAACTCAATTACCATGTGTTTGCCAAGATTCTCCACACGACAACGAAATTCCACCGTATCACCGCGCATAGCCGTTATGTTAGCCATCGAGGTGTCCATTAGTCTTGCTGGCGGACTTCGAACACACACTAAACGAAAATTTAGTCCATTATCGAAAACAGAGCTCAAAAAGTGCACAAAAAATTTATAAAAAGTTGTGTTCTCCACAATCCATTCCTCTCATTTACCTCCGAATATATGGCATAAGACTTGTGGGAAAAATAGTATAGACGTTGGCGGTGACGCAGAATCCGATAGATTTATCGAATGCATTTTTAGTAGGTTTTACATTATATTCTCCACAGAATATATATCGCCGCTTCCAATCAAATCAAATAGAAAAAAGTATGAATAATGTGGAACATGTATAGTTTTAAAATGTTTTTCTATTTCAACTTCAAACGCGTTCTCGAAATCGAAAATCTACACTTGAAAATTTTTTTTTCAAGTATTCTTCTCGCCTAAAACACTCAAAAATTCACCAAAAAAGTTACAATAATAATAAAGTGCTATTGGCCTTAAAGCTAAAAAACTCAAAATAAAAGATCCCTTTTTTAACCTTTAATATTATTCATGCTAAATTTTTAAATTTCAATTAGCCGCACGCCTACAACAAAAATTAAATTCTATTCAATTTTTATGTCAAAAAATTTAAATTGTCGAAAAAAGCGAGAAAAAAAAACTAAAGAAGAATTCATTCAAATTCATTTTCAAACTTTTCGCGTTTTTTTTTATAAAATTACTTCAAAAAAGTCCTAAAACATTCAAAAATTTCTCACTGTAAATTTCTAACCGTCAGAGCGATTAACAAATTGTAACATTGAAAAATGTGCGTTCTGAGCAAATATATCAAAAATATTTCTATTGTAAAACTCAAAAAATAAAAGAAAATTTCGCTTTCTTTGAGTCAAAAATGGGATAATTCGAAATAAATGGTATACATATAAGCAAAAAAGTAAGTGTCAAAAATTTGCAATGTTTTCACATTTTCTCGCATTTTTCGCCTTATTACTGCTATAATGGCATTGTGAGAATCAGCCAAACGTCAAAATCCTCCACTCACCAGTCAGCCAAATCCCGCTAACAAAATTTCAAGTATCCCACGAGAATTTTGCTCCCACGAGAAGCAATTCAAAATTATTATTTCAATCTCTTTGATTGCTAAACATTTGTCACAGTCTTGGAGGAAATTCCCGAAAAATATCTTACATTCCTCGATATTATTCAAAAAAAAATTTAATGCAAATTTTAAATTAATTCTCTTTCAACTACCTTCCTCAAATTTTGTTATTACAAATCAAAAATTTTCATTAAATAAATTTTTTTCAAATAATTAGCTGAGAAAATTTGTTAATTTGTTTTTCGTTTTATAATTTTCAACATTCGTTCATTAGCTAAATAATCTTAGAAAAATATGCCTTAATTTCAACTGTGTATTATGTACAATGTACAATATATAGTAGCACATGTTATCCTCAAAAAAGAGTATCACTTCCCCTACACATTCCAGCTGTCGCAATATTTTCAACATCACAAAAAAAACTAATAAACGCACTTCAAACATTAAGCCTAGAAATGCTTAAAACTTTCAGTCGGTAATTAAAAATTCAAAATTAGCAAAAAAATCGGGAAAAAATAAACAAAAAAAAAACAGAAAGCAAAATAGTAAGTAATAAAAAGAAGGTTTACCCGTTGGAGCAGGAACGTAGGCCAAAAATAGCGTCACCGCTAGCACAATAGGATATAAATAGCAGCAACAATATGTCCCGGCGATGAGATTCATCGTCAAACACCACGAATTAAAGAATGGGAAATATAGCGTCACATCGCCGAATATTCGTCTTTATCGAGCGCATACCATTTCGACAGCAAAGAAGACCTACTATTCCAAGATTTTAATAAAAAAATTCCTTGTTTCCCACCTTATAAAACAAAATTGAAAAATTAAAAATTTTCTTAGGCGAGAATATGAGAAAAATTCTTATAATTTTTTTATCAAAACACTATAAATGTGGTTGTTAAAGGACAAACAACTACTAGCAAATTCTAAAAAGCAAAAAAAAAGTTATATAAATAACACTGAATGTGTAGAAATTTGAATTTTGGCACCTCTTATGACGCGGAAATAGTAGCTAATTTACACAACTTATGCATTGTAAAAAATTTTTATATGTACTGGGTGGGCAAAGATATTATTCTTTTCCACACTTAATCGCCTTTTTTCGTGCTAGTTTTTGGCAAAAATATAATCTGGAGCAAATAGCCTGGAAAGCATAAAATTACAAATGAAAAAATTTCCTCTGGATAAACGGAACTTTAAAAGTAACCAAAACAAGTATGTCGAAGAGCAGATAAAAATGAATTAAAATATTTTAAGCACTTTTAATCCGAACATTTCCGGAAAGCATGCTGCACTCAACAACTTCTTAGTACAAATTTCTCACTTTGAAATACCTAAAAAACAACCGAAAAGTGTAAATTTGCATAAGTTTAAGTGCAAGAAGGCTAATTCAAATTCAAAAAAAAAATTTACTGGCAATTTTCCCGACAAAAATCTCTAGTCATTTTTGTTGGCCGAAATCTAATTTTGTTTTTTCTTCCCTTCCTTTTTTCAACGCATTTCTCCCCTCCCATTATGAATAAGTTTTTACGGACTTGCTTTAATAGAAAATCAATTCCGGTAAGTGTGAAAAAATGCTTTACAATTCTACTCTTCAAACAATAAAAGGCAACTAAAACAAGTACTAAACATAAGGAAAACAAGAAAACAACCCGATCACTGTATTAAGGATGGCAGAAAATATGTAAATACGTATTCGGACGATATGCAAAAAATTGTCAATGAAAAAAAATTAAACAATTTCTGCAACCCGATGACCATATATATCTTCGGCTAGATTTAAAAATAAATACAACAATTCGACAATGACTTTAGATCGTTTTACTGTTTTCTATATTATCCATTATTATTTTTCGCTATTGTGGTGAGAAGTTATTGTTATTATTTTTCAACATGTACTCACACAATAGATCACTACGGAAGAAAATAGGCAGCGAAGTGGGAAAAGAATTGGCACATCAAATTGAATACATCGCGTAATTGACTCACTTTAATGCACTTTTCAATCTAACCTATCACGTTTAATTCCAAAGTTAAGGTACACAAAAATATTCGAAAACCAAGACTTATCAAAAATCCATTATGTATTTTTCACCAATTTCATTCGACCAGCCAAACCAAAAATAAAAATATATAAAAATCTGAAGAAAAGTAAGCATTCAACAATCATTTCATATAAAAACCATTAAAACAAAAACTGATGCAAAATACGTAATAAAAAGGTCAACTTGGAAAGCATAAATTTGCCAATTATAATTTCTTTCCAAGTCAAAAATATTGTCATTAAAATTATATCTAGTTTTCCTTTTTAATATGCCGAGCTTTATGAAATGCGCAACAAACAAACCGGTCAACCAGCTGTTATCCCCCCTCAATGTCGGTAATTTTCGCAATTTAAAATTCACTCCAACTGAGTTTTGAAACGATTTAATTTAGCGGCAAAATATTTCAAGATAATTTCTATGCTATTTCTGCGGAAATTTGCTCGCTTCCGAGTACATAAAAAGCGTAACCTTGTCGGCCCAATAAAATTACAAAGAAATCTTTGCTGAAATCTTTTCAATGTGCAGAAAAATCAAAATCTTCATAAAAATTCTCTTAAAAATCATAAACGAGTAGTAAATTCCGAAAATTGACTTATATTCTGAAATTGAAACTGGCATATTCACAATCCATCCAAACGATAAAAAAAATATTTTCATGATAAAATTTCAAAAAAATGTCTCAATTTCCTGGGAATTTACTTGACATAAAACTCGTAAATTCTAAATCTATCCTTTTTCTACGTGAACATCATTCGTATATTTGTTTATTTACACACAAAAAAGTGTACGGCAAAAATATGCTATGCTTTATTCGTACTAATTTTTCCATAGTAAAAATCGCTAGCACAAATTATTCAAAGACTCTACATAGTTTTGGAGTCTTAAATACATAGTAAACAATTTGCATAAAAAGTGGCAATTCCTAAACTTTCGTTCGTTCCATTTATTTTCAAAATTTTAGCATAAAAACCGCTTTCGTGAAATAAAAATGAGTTGTAAAACTTGTTTTAAAAAATTTAGAATTTCCATAAAAAATTATAAGAACCATTATCAAGAATTCAAAAAATTTAAAAAAGTGCAAAAAATCCTTACGTCATGAAAAGTTTAATGCAAAATTATTTAAAATAATCGCTTCCTTGTTGATCATTCATGTTTTTCAAATTCGTAAAATTTTTTAAATTAATGAAAAATAAATGGATTTAGAGAACTCTAGTCGGATAACGACTAATAAAAGTAAAAATTGCGTTTCTTATTATGTTTGTGCAAGAAAAAAATGCATCATCAAAATTATCCTAAGAATTGTTTTTAAGAAATAAATAATGAGGAATAATGTGTAAAAAATTGTAGAATAAATTAACCGGCAAATAACTTACAAAAAATCGTATATCCGTCCTTTTCTCTGCGCCGTTACGAACAAAAACAAAATAAAAAACAAGCAAAAATGAAAATTTTTCTCACGTCCTTCTTATGAAAAGTAATTCTTACTCCTCCACTCAACCTCGTCCTCATAAAACCACTCCGAAAATTTTGACATTTGTATTAATACATTATTGGGTAAGAGATGTTCCGTATTATATTATGTGGTAATTATTATTATGCTGCACACAGTCAAAACAATGAAAAAAATTCAAAATTGAAAAAAATGTACTCAAGCAATAAAATAGATTGGATCAATTAGCTTGCTTCACAGTAACTATCACCAATATTATTCACAATAATCCAAAATATACATACACATTTACGAATCCGCAGCGCAATCTACTACTCCTTTTTACGCAACAAGAAATTAATGTCTGCTTTCACGGTTTCGCCCATTCCCGTAATCGACGGTAACAAACCGCTACATCGCCACTGACCTTTGCCCGTAAGGTCTTGGAACTAAAAGTATTTAATTTAAAATAAATCAAATTTAAGAATTTTTTTAAAACAAATCACCTGCTCAAGAATAACATTGCTGCAATATGGATATTTGTCGTGAAGACGGTCGAAAACCAAAGTTTTTGGTACAGCCGGCGGTAAAGTCAACGCACATCGAGCGCCCGCGTCCACCGTTGCCGCATGTCCAACAATTAAAACAGCGCCGGTGGTCGAGGCGAGAATTCTAAAAAATTTTGCAGCAATATAATTACAAAAAAAAATAACAGAAAAAATGTCACAAAAATTCCAAAAAAACAGAAATATGAAAAATTGTGCAAGAGTCAGAAAAAATTCCAATAAGTGCATTCAACGTATAAACCAACCAGAAATTTACCTTCGAATAACTTTATCACTACGGCGATAAAAGTCCTGTTTGTTCTCCATTCGATTGAGCAGAAGTTGGTCGAAGGGAATCACCGGCTTGTAGAAAGCGTCCACGGCAATGCCCACCTCGCTCAACTCCTTACTTCGCATCCATAACGGTGGACTTTCCGTGTACCAGCCCATCCAATCGAATAGCGCCGGCTCTACGCGAATTTTTGGCAAATCCTAAAAATTATTTCGAAAATTTCCAAACTAATAAGCACGAAAATAATGCATATAAAAATATTAGAATCCAATTAAATCAAAAATTTTGTTCTCAAACAAAAGTCATTAAATAAAAATTATTTTTTAAATGCTAACTAAATTTTAAAATATTTTTACAAAAGTAATACAAAAAATAATTCATTATTCACAAAACTAAACAACACAAAAATAAAACCTCTTGGCTTTCGTTCTTCAAAAGCTCTGTGTAAATGCTGGCGGCGGTTTGCACACAGCGAAGCGCCGGCGAACAATAAATTGCACTCACCTAAAAACGAATAAACATCTTCACTAAAAATACAAAAAATTGTGAAAGCTACTTCATATTCAGATTTTCGCAAAGCATTTCCGACAAGTTGCGCCTGCATTCGGCCGGTGATCGTAATTGGTGGGTCGTTAACGAACGAAGAAAGACCGCCGATGCGATCCACGATGGTGGCCGGTTGATTTGCGTTATAGCGGCGATAAAAGCCCATAAGCGTTGTCTGATTCTGCCAATCCGGAAATACCTAATGTAAATAAGATTATTTAAAAATGTTAAAAAACTAGGTTCTTACCGGTTATCGGACCCCCTAAAAAATTTTTTTTCGTAATTTTTTTATGTTTTCTGGCACGGGAAATTCGAATTTAATGTTTCTTACTTTACTAAATTAAGACTTATATACTAAACTAAAGCATTAACATAAGACATAAAATTTAAAGAAGTGCCTTACACGATCCATTCGTTCTCCATGCCTTACAATAATGAGTCGACGAAGTATATTTTCTTGTGGTTTTTCTTCAACGGGCTTTTTCTTTTCTTTCGAAGGTGGTTTCTCCTAAAAAGCTGCCAAAATAGTGAATATAAAAAAATCAAATTCACCCGAAGCGTTTCAGGAATTAATTTGCATTTTGCAGCATTTAAACAAACATACTTCTTTGACTGGTGGCTTTTCCTCCTTCTTCTTCGGAGGTTCTGTAACTAAAAATTATAAAATACAATGCTGTCAAGCAAACTTAAAGTTAAATAATCCGTATTACCAAATTAAAACAATTGGCTAATTATGCAAATTCGGAATGCTTTATAACCGATTACCTATTGATTTAGTCTTGGACTTGGAAGACGACGAGGAAGAGGAACTTGAAGAGTCTTCCGCCTTAGTCTCTTCTTTAGCGGGCTTCGGTTTTTCGGGTCCTGATGGCTTTTTACTAAGCCATCGAAAGTTGATGTCGATATTCAACGGCATAGCCGTGCAATAACGTTATTGGAGCAAATGGATAGACCTATGTAATCACGATCGGCAAACTGACCTTTACGCGTAAGAAATAACCAATAATTTAACGCCAAACGTTATCCTTAAATTTTTTTGTTTGAGATTTTAATCCTTTACTGCCCACTTAAAAGTGGGTTACGGTAGTAAACGATTATTCGAAACGATTTTGAAAAAAAGGTAATTTGGCAAGCGTGTAGTGGCATTCCTGGCAATTTTGAGTCAAGAAATTGTTGATCAAGGAACTTCAGCGGCCGCGGCGGCGGTGATATATTTTTATATCACGTACGTAATTTACGTCGAACCAGTGATTGCTTGACTTTGCTTCACTCCTCGCAGTGGTGGAACGTAGTGTGGATTTTGAGTACAGTACTGAGAATATGAAATTTGGAGCGGGAAACAGAATGAAGTCAAGTTTTTGACGGTGCCCCCTTTCTTTACGGTAGATATGTGCATAATTTCGGTTACAGTAGAAGCTGGATTAACATCGAGTGTAAGCCAAAAAATTTTTATAGACTCATATTTCTGTTTGCAAACATTTTTTTAATTTTCGTGTTCATTTTTTAACATATATACATGTAATAAAAATTTAAACATATTGAAAACGCGGATGAATGCAGTGTTTCAAAAAAAATCGTGAGGAGAATACATCAAATTCACCGTCGAGTATGATGAATGTGGTATTTTGCAGATTATGAGTTCGTCGGAGTGTTACCGTTGTCATGAGACTGGGCATTTTGCGCGCGAGTGCCCCAACAGCGACGGAGGCGGACGAGACAGCGGACGCGGTGGTGATCGCGTTGGTCGTAGTAGTAGTGATCGTGGAGGATCGTCTGGTAAGTGTTGATTGGCAGTTCTAGGTGGCAAGAAAATAAAAAAATTTCCGAACTAGAAAACAAGTTTAGGTCAAAATTCGAAAAATTAAATAATTTTGGTCTAATTTGATGATAATGCTAATTTTGAAATTTCTTAAGCTATTGCCAAAATCCATCTCCCAAAAGCTGATCTAAAAGAATTTTGCCAGTGCAATTTTTTAAATTTGTACAATGGTTTAATTTAAATTAATTGCAATAATTTTTTATAGGCTCGACTTGTTATAATTGTGGCAAGACGGGTCACTTTTCACGCGAATGCGGTGAGCGCAGCAAAGGTCGCGGCGGCGGCGGAGATCGTCGCGATCGGGACCGCGACAGTGACCGAAACCGCGATAGTGATCGTGATCGTGACAACGGAATTAAATGCTATCAGTGCGGTGGATATGGGCATTTTGCACGGTTTGTTGGTCTAATTTTCGCTATTACTTTTCTTTGGCAAAAAATTCAGGTTTTGGCATACTTTCTAAACCGGATACGTGTACGTATCTAACCTACCCCTGAGTAAGATTGCAATGTAACGCGTACTTTTTACGCAAAACTTACGCGTCTGATACGACGAGTTTTACATTTTAAACGAATTTTAGGTATCCGTTTTACAAATATTGGCTAAAAGTTTATGAGGGCTGAGTTTATTCTATTTTTGCGTAGTTTACTCGTGTGCACACTAATGACGGACATTTTTCGATAAATCAACTTCAGCGAATGCACGAAGTCTGCTGGAGACCGTGGCGGTGATCGTGACCGTGATCGTGGCAGTCGTGGAGGCGATCGCGGAAGCAGCAGCAGCCGCTGCTACAATTGCGGCGGTTCCGGTCATTTCTCGCGTGAATGCACGGAGCCTCGCAACGACGATTCGCGTGGTGGCGATCGTAAATGCTACAACTGTCAGCGGACCGGCCATGTGTCGCGCGATTGCCCGAAGCGTTAGAGCTGAATTTGCCGTATCGTCACGTTATCAAAAC
>SAUE01000507.1:538-15178 GCA_009724625.1 Deladenus siricidicola
TTGAACAAGAATATAATAATATGACCCAATGTTTTTTTCGAATAAAAAATACCTGTGACTCCATAAACTTCCACATTCGCTGATAGGTTTGCACGGAGGAATACTGAAATGTTGATTATTTTTTAAATTTGCCAAAAAAATTTTCTTAAAACCCCACAAAAAGTTTTTTACCTTAAAGAATTGCGCGGTGGAGCCGCCCTGCTGTATACCGTACTTGATTTTGTTCTGCTTCGCGAGGTCGTCGACGCTCTCGATCGGCGCCTGCATCTTCTCGAGCGTGAGGAAGGCGGCGAGGTTGGCGGTGTAGGAGGAGACGATGATCATCGTGAAGAACCACCACGCGCTGCTAGCGATTCGACCGCTGATCGACCTAAACTCTCCACTATTCTCGGTTTTGCCGAAGCGAGAAGAAAGAAAGAATGGGAGAAATAGAAGGAGAAACAGAGAGAGAGAGATTGAGACAGAGAGGGACAGAAAGATAAAACGAGAGTAAGAGTGAAAAAGAGAGTAAGAGAGAGAAACAGAGAAAGAGATCGAGAGAGAGAGCGATAAAGAAAAAAAGAGAGCGAGAGAAAGAGAAAAAAGCGCAATAAAGAGAGCAAAAGAGAGAAAGAAAGAGAGATAGAAAGAGAGAGAAGGTGAGAGAGAGAAGGTGAGAGAGAAAAAAGGTGAGAGAGAGATGCGAGTTTAAAAAATTAAAGAAAACGTTAAATTGCACCTCGGCAGAATGTCCGTGCCTTGCTGCATGAACGCCGCCAGCGTAAACCAAAGGCAATTGTAGACGGAAAAGTCGTTGGAGATTGTGAATCCGCCGTTCGCCATCTCCTCTACACGCCACTCGTAGGGCGAGAATCGCGACACGAGGAAGATCACCACCGACACCTAATAACCAAACGGCAAATAAGCACATAATTTCAAACAATCGTATTAGGAGAAATTCAACATATAACACAAAAAATGTAATAAATTTGCTTACCCCGACGTAGGCGAAAATGATGTACATCCAAATCTCGCTGCTCAACGGCTCGAGGAACGAGAACACCGAGAACTCTGGAATTTGAATTTATTAAAATAAAAAAGTCCCCATTCATTCTTTTTACATATTAGACAATCTCCTCCATATGACCCCCTATGACATGATTTTGGTGGAATCAAGGCCAATCAGTGTTGGGCCAATTACCATAATACAGTATTCGTCAATTAGCCGTCACCATATACAGTACCCACCTTGTTTGTCCGGCTTTTTGATCATGATGCTGATGCCGGTGGTCATGTACGGCTTGCTGAAGTCGACCACGCGCTCGCGGTCCTGAAATGTAGCAGTAATAGTTGATTTACTAGTTGATTTAGATAGTTGATTTACTAGGATATTTTTCAAGATTAAGAATAACTAGATCTACATATAGTCAGACGTTGTTTTAAATCACTTCGAGTATCTCCTATGTACACTCCTGTTCAAAAGTATAAGTACAGTTTAAGAATTGGCATAACTTTTGTCTCAAATGTCGGAATCGGATGAAACTTTTTTCAAAACACGTGTTTTTATATCAGAAATACTGGACTTCCATGGTTTTTGAAATTTTTCAAAACGAAAAATTTTTCATTGAAAAAACCGATTTTTTGCTATTGTTGACCTGTTCAAAAGTATAAGTACACCTTGTTTTTGTAGGTTTTAATGAATTCCTTTGTGGGTTGTTTGTTTTTATATTTATGTAATAGTTCGTTTGTAGTGTTTTTCGCACAATGGCGAAGGGTGAAAAATTGCCAGACTTTGAAAGGGGCCGTATTTCCGCTCTGCGAGGCCAACACTGATCGATTCAACGAATGTATGAAGAGCGCTTAGCACTCCTGGGTCTCGAAAAATTAAAAACTAGATTTCTTAAAAGTGACCTTAGCCTGGTTCACAAATACAAATTAGGCCTTCTCATTAAAAATCCTAATAATGGTTCTAAAATGTCCAAAATGGAATTTAAACGAAGTCTTCGTTCCATATATGTTCCTAGCTCGAATTTGAACTGTGTTCGAAATAATTCTTTTTTCGTACGGGCCACCAAGAAATATACCAAATTAAAGCCTCATATTTTAATTTGTCACACCCTATAAGATTGCGCGTTTTTTTAAAGAATTATTATCAAAAAGTTTTCATCAAAAATACTGTTGAAATTAGCGTTATGATGTATTCAAGAAATGATTCATTTGTATTCAAATTAGTGAATCATTAAGAATGACTCCGCGATTCATCCACATTCACCACCAGTGCTTTCACTTGAATCCGTAAACGAATATAAATGAAATGAATTCGGTAAAGACCTGGTTGATGGTGAGTGACGCGACGACCACGTCCGCCTCGCCGCGCAGCAAGAGGCCGATGAGACCGTCCCACGAGCCGTCCGGCTGTTTGGCGCCGTATTTGTCGCTGAGGAAGACCTCGTAGTCGAAGTCCTCGATGCTGTCGCCCAGCCATTTTAGCAAATCGATGCAGAAGCCTGGAAATACTGGAATGGTTGCTGGACTCGAGTCCCTCGGGTCTACCTTGCAGAGATTTGTCTGTCTGTCTGTCTGTCTTTCTTTCACTCTCACTCTCACTCTCACTCTCACTCCAAACCACACCTTCAAAGCGATTAGTGCCGCGACATTCGCTACTGTTCGAGTGCTCACAGTCGCGCTTGATCATCACGAACGGCTCCACAAGAACGGTGGCGACTTTGACGCGTTTGCGCGCGTCCAAGTCATCGACGGTCTTCCGTGTGTGCTGCGCTACCGTACGATTTGTGAGAAAGCCGACACCCTGACGCCACGCGAAAAACTGAATTTTGTGTATTTTGCACTACGTCTACGGTTTTACAAAGACATATTTAGAAAGAGTCAAACCAAAATAAAGAGATATGGGGGAAGAGAGAGAGAGAGGAGGAGGAGGAGAGAGAGGCAGAGATAGAGAGAAAGCGAGAGAGAGAGAAAGAAACCGCCCCTTTACTTAAAATTTTTTACGAAAAATTTGCCCGTCAGCGTTTCTTACGAAAAATTTGGGGTGTCCCCGACCTCTCGCCTAGTTGGGGTCTAAGTCAAGAAGGTAGACATTTGCACGATTATCTACATTATTCTTCATACTTTTAATATTTTTTTAGGAAACCTCTTTTTTGTTGAAGGCGGACTTCGAGTTGGAGACGAGGTCGATTACCGTAACCAGGAAATTCTTACGCACGCCATTCTTGTCGAATTCGATTGTGCCCGTCAGCGTTTCGTCCTCGGCGCTCGTCAATTTCAACTGAAAGAAAAATACTCGAAAATGTAATCAAAATAATATAAAAAGCATCAAAAGTATGACACTCACGGCGTTCATCGCCTTGGCGATCATCCGCCCGTGCTCGAACGCCAAGAAGGGGCGGTTGGCGTTGGCACGGTCGTTGGCCGGGTGGCAGAAGATGCCGGGGTAGTCGCGGTTGTAGAACTCGCCGTGGCGGAAATTGTTGTGGAAGACGGAGTCGTTGCGCTTGAGCGCGGCACGCAACGCGCCTTTCGCGACGATTAGCGCGTCGTGCACGAACGCCAACTTCGCCTGAATGTGGGGATGTTTTAGTGCTTTAGGAAAAAGTGAGTTTGTGTGTGACAGATGCAGAGAGGGAGAGAGGGAAAGAGAGAGAGAAAGAAAGAACACAGAAAAGGAAAGAGAAAGAGAGAGAGCGAGCAAGAAAAAGCGAGAGAGAAAAAGAAATAGAGAAATGTAGCGAGGGAGAAAAGGAAATAGAAAGCAAGAGAGAGAGATACAGTAGCGAAAAAAAGTCTTGCATCACCTTTGCCAAAAATGTTTAAAGCGTTTTTTCGTTGTCATTTTTCCACTTTTATGTGACAAACTGTATATTTTCTGAAAGCTGAGAAAATTTGCTACAAAACCTGCATATTTGTTTTTAATGATGTTTTCGTTTGCGGTTGCCGATCACAATTTTTGTAGAGTTTTTTACCCTCTTTCGAATGACATAGAAAATAAAAAAAAAATTTCTGGGGGTGCTTTTCACCTAATTATGTAAAAGTATTTTTTGTTAATTTATTTAAAAAAAAAGTATTTTTTTGTTGTTGCTGTTAATTCGAAAAAAATTTCCTGTTGATTTTTTCAGCCTTCCCCGTGTTAATGCCGTTTTGTTCGTTTTAATAAAAAAAGGTTAAGTGATGCAAGACTTTTTTCCGCCCCAAAAAGTGACTAAATTCAACCAACTGATCGGCAACCGCAAACGAAAACATCATTAAAAAACAAATATGCAGGTTTTGTAGCAAATTTTCTCAGCTTTCAGAAAATATACAGTTTTGTCACATAAAAGTGGAAAAATGACAACGAAAAAACGCTTTAAACATTTTTGGCAAAGGTGATGCAAGACNACAGTTTGTCACATAAAAGTGGAAAAATGACAACGAAAAAACGCTTTAAACATTTTTGGCAAAGGTGATGCAAGACAAAGAGAGACACGAAAAGAGAAAAAGGAAGAGAAAGAAAGAGAGAGCGCAAGAGAGAGAAAGAGAGAGAAAGTTACTCCGAGGTCGGCGTTTCCTTCGCTGCGCTCATCGACTTTGTACTGTCGGATTTGACTCTTGAGAAGGTTGTAGGCGTGCGTCTCGCGATCGATTATCTCAAATGAAAATTTGTTTGCGAGCGAACAAGAAAAATTTCACAAGCAAAGATGGTTGAAGTTCTGTTACAATTTTTCCTATTTTCTCAATCCACAAAAACTGAGCTTTCAGAGTCTTTTTTTTCAAAGTTTTGTGCTTTTCCTGTGGATTGAGAAAAATTCATTTAAAATAAGGAAAATGTGCAATAGAGCTCTTCAGCCACCTGTACATACATATATGTACATACATACATGTACATATGTACATATGTGTATTACTTGAAAGCCAGTGATGTTGATGTTGCTGTTCGCGAACATCTCCACGTCGTAGGGCAAAAAGTCGTAGTTGGCGACCACGTAGTGGTAGTTGATTTGGTTGAATTGCGCGCTGCGAATCGCCTCCAATAGCTGCTGCTGCCTGCAATCATCATCGCGTTAATGTTGGATTATGTGTACAGTAGCAAACATTGAATAATATGTATACGATAGCCAAACATTTTGGGAATTATTTGAAAAATTCTTTTTTTTCTGATTTTCACCCAAAACTATTTCGCCCCACCTGAACGTGGTGGCCGCGTCGAGCACCACGCGCGACACCGTATGTTCGAGAAATCGCTTGAGGTTGAAGACGCGCAAAAACTCGCCGAAATCCTCGACATTCTTTGGCAGTTCCACAATCTCGGCGCTGACGCTCGTGTTTTGCATTTTGCGCAAATGCGTGTAGATTTGCTGCAGATTTTTCATCGCTAAACGCACAGCTACGGTTAGATAAAATATGGTAGGTCTCTGGCTCTCTATCTCATTGTATCTATGTCTCTCTAGCTGTTTGTCTCTTTGTAACTATGTCTCTCTCTGTATCTGTCTCGTTGTATCTATAATATGTCTCTATCTGTCTGTCTGTCTATCTGTCTCCCTCTATCTGTCTCTCTCTATATCTGTTTCTTTATGTCTTTCTATGTCTATATGTCATTCTACGTCTCTATGTCTCCTCTGTTCTTTTCACCTTATTTCTTCTAGCGCAAACACAACCTCGATCGGCGTTCGCGGCGTCGTGGACGTAGATGAAGTTGCGCCACCTTTTCAAAATAATCAAATCCGCAATCAGCTCAGCGTTCGGGCAACGAACGCTCACTTCAAAGCTAAACGTTAGCGAATAGAACCACTTTAGCTCAGTTTATTGCTACATATGTCTATGTATGTAGCTACAGTATTTGTCATGCCTATACATCAGTAGTTACAGTGATATGAATAAGAGGTTTTAGCTACAGTAACATGAAAAAAGATTGGATAGACTTTTCTCACACACAATATATATATATATATATATATATATATATATATATATATATATATATATATATATATATATATATATATATATTGAATTGTCGGTATGTAAAATTGAAATTTTCGATAAATTTCTTCCGCCGTGGACAGAATATACATATATTATTTCTTGAAAAATTCCCTGGAACTTATCATCAACGCCGTCTACATTTTTTTGCCATTTTTACCCGTTCGAGGCGGGGCCATTCGACGAGGGCAGCGGCGAGCCGGCAGACGCCGGCGACAAGTCCCAGTTGACAAGCGGCAGCTCGAGCGCTGTCGAAATCGCGTGGAAGGCTTCGTGATGGCGCTGCTCACTTTCGCCCATGAGCATGAGCATGAAGCCGAGCTGAAGTTCGCCGCACACTGCAATTAATACATACATATATTTCTTCATTTTGGTCGAATTTCGAAACTGTACCCAAAAAGTTTTCAATTCTAGGAGTTGGGGGAAAAGGTAAATTTGAAGATTCTGAAGGTAACTTTTCCAGAATCTTAAAACTTGTCGACGCGGCAGACAAGGCACTGGGGCAGATCCCCCCGGCTACACATATCTGTAAATATGTACATACATACTGTAATATGTATGTCTTATGTATGCCCTTTGTGTACAGTATGCCAATTTTGTTCACCTTTATTTATGATCGCCCAGGTGTCGCCGGCGGCGGTGCGCAGAACGCGGTTGCGGTGAGCGAGAAAGAAGGCGCTTTGCGCGGCGGAGTTGAGGCGGTTTGTGGTGTAATTGAGCGTCGCTATCACGCCCTGCTCTCGATCGCCGGGCATTGTGAACGATTCTGTAATCGAGAAACGATTGTATGTGTTTCTCTCTATCTATTGTATGTGTCTTTCGCTCTCACTCGCTCTCACGTTCTCTCTCTCCCTCTCTTTCTCACGCTCTCTCCCTCTCGCTCCCTCTTTCTCTCTCCTTCTCAGGCTCTCTCTCCCCTTTACCTCCCTCCCCTCTTTCTGTCTCGCTTTTTTTGACATTCAGAGATTAACTTTTCTAAAAATAATTTACGGATTGGAATTTTCGAAGGGTAAGCCGTCGTAATCGACGAGCATATTACTGTAACTACGACAATAACAACCCGTATCGCCGATTTATACGACTCTTTTCGTCCCACCGCTTCCATATCGTCGTTCCTATTTTTGTAGTAAATACAAAAAGTATAAAATTTCAGCAAAAAATCAATATTTTTTAATTTGTCCTCCCAAAAAAAGCGGTCCTCCCAAAATTTAAAATGATTCAAGCAAAAATAAATTTCCGCAAAGTTTGGCCAAATAAACATAATTTGTAAGCGAATTACTACATACTTCTCGAACCCGTCCAACTTTCATATCTTCATACGAAAATGAATAAAATAAACATCGCCGTTTGGGGGGATGTTTGTGTGTGTGTTTTTACATTGACTTTCTCATAAGTTTGCCAATTTTTATCATGAAATTCGTTAGGTAACATTGCGTTTGGCATTAGCAAGCATTTGCATTTGGAATTTGCATTGGCACGCTTGCATTTTCGCTTTCGGCCATGCCATAACAATTTTGAAGAAGATAACATTCTCGCTCATCCATCCGGTAAAACGGACGGAAATTGAGTTTCGAAAGGTGAAATGAAAACAAATTTGAGATGAAAAAAAACGTTTTTGGGCGCATATCTCAAATGTTTGTGGACGGATTAAGACCTTTTTATAAGAAATGATAAACACAGTGAAAAGATTGCGTGGAAGAAATAAAAGAAGATATATGCACTAGAAAAAAACGAAATATGTATGCTGTTCATAAAGAGAAAGAGAGCGAGAGAGAAAAGAGAAAGAGAGCGAGAGAGAAAGAGAGAGGGGGAGAGAGTAAGAGATAGAGAGTAAACGATAGAGAGAGAGAGAGAGAGAGAGAGAGAGAGAGGGCTTAAACGGCAATAATAAGTAATAAGTTATATTTATTTGTAAATTTAATATAAAAATGAGAACATTGATAACTGTTTTTGTTCACACTGAATTGAATGGAACATTCAATACGGGGGAGAAGACAAACGAAGTGAACTTCCAATGTTTAGGTGACCACATTTTTATTTCCGCCTTTTGGATACAAAAAGACAGCTCAACCTTTATTTGAAATGGTGTGTTTGTCGTTGGCATTCTGCATTTATTTGAACATTTTACAAAAAATATATTTTTGGAACCCAAAAAGTGCTCCCTTTTTTCGGTCTGGGCCTCGACCCGTTCCAAATTATTTAATTTGATGCACATGAGGTTTTTGGTGATAAATGATTGTCAATTAAACCTTGAACTTACATTGTTTATTTTTTGGCTTTGACGTTGGAAAACAATTTTACAAATGTACATATGTATTATGTAGAAATGCAGAAGAACTTCGCCACACCGATCTCCGCGGTGGCCGCTCACCCCGTTCAGCACAACGTGGTCGTTATCGGTTTTTTCGACGGACTTATCAAATGTTGCCTGCTCGACACCGAGCACTCGGACAATGGCCGCCTCAAGTTCACCGGTGTATGGTCGTACAACATGAAGAAGTCGGTGCGCGGTCTGGCTTTCTCGGACGACGGCGAGAACCTGTACGTCATCTGCGAGAATCGCGCACTCTGCGTGTTCGACTTGAAGGAGGGCCGTCGCTTGCGGTGCGTTCAGCGCAGCCACGATAAAGGTCGGCCACATCGCCTGATCGCTTTACCCGATCTGAATCGGTACTCGGCGGCCAGCGGATCGGACGACGGCGAGGTGATATAGTTATTGCATTTTTATGTTTCATTGCTTTTCTAAGGTGCTGGGAGTGATAAATGGAAGTCGTTCTTTTTATCAAAGAATTTTTTGCATTTTTTTGTGAATTGAGTAAAAATGAAATTTTGGATAAACTTAGCTCCCGAAATTTTAGTCTAATTCTTTGAAAATTATAAAATTTAGGAAATTTTTTTGATACAACTGGATTTAAAGATATTTAGCAGCTTTTTTCGGTAACTTTTTTCGTCGTTCAGATTCGTTTGTGGGACTTCAACAGCGCCAAGCCCATTATCACGACGTTCACGGATCAGGAGGAGAGCATCAACGCATTCGCCACCTACAAAACCTTTTGTTTGCTGTCGGCGAGCGCCGACGGCACTTTGGGCGCCTACGACTTTCGCCGTCGCAAATTACGCGTAAAGTCGGAGTTGCTGAGTAGCGAATTGCTGAGTTTGGCGGTCACGGATAAGTGAGCTTTTTTCCATCGATTTTTTAAATTCATTTTTTAAGACAAAATTTACGTTTAAAAATGTTTTCGAAGTGTTCGATCTGGTGTAATATGCGTACATTTCTTGACTTGTCGCACAGCTTGGATATTTATTATGGATATTATTGTGTCTCAATTTTTGAAGTTTATTAATTTTTTGCTTAGGTACACGTGCGTGGGAAATGGCGACGGTCACATCGAAGTGTTCAAGAACGGCGAATTCGGCAACATTTTTGGCCGGATCGAGACGAGCTTCTCGATGGGCGTGGACGTGATGGTGGAGCTGAAGCCACGACTCTTACTCACCGGTAGTGCCATGGGCGACGAGATGAGGTATGTTGTTCTACATATTTTTACTTTTATTTTGGTTGAAAAAAATTATGCCTTTTTAGCTACTTTTCGCATGCCATAATTTTGAAAAAAAATAATGCAGTAAATTGGAGGTGAAAATTGAATTTTTGGATCCCAAAATTCGATGAAAAATTCGAAACTTATATAGTTTGGGGCCCCCAAACCATTTTTTTCACGAAAATTTTGGTATCTTTTTGATGAAGTACATTACATATTTATTATTTACACTACGGTTTACGAAAATGGGAAAAATTGGACGAAATTCAACTTTTCAAACAAAAATTTCGACAGATGGGATCAGCCTAGTTTACCCCCCCCCCCAGAATTCCGAAACTTTTTCTAGGCCAGTTTCCTGCCCTGATTACGAATATGAATGTATTGTCATGTTTGTACAAAGAATTGTTGGAACGAAATTGTATAGCTTTAGTCCTACCACGAACACCTTGATTTTTTAAAATTTTTGAGATTTTTTGTAAAAATTTATCTTGTGCGAAAAAAAATTTTGGCACATTTTTTGGTGCACGGGAATAGCTGTGCAAGGTACAAATTTCGAAACTTATATAGTTTGGGGCCACCCAAACCATGCATTTTTTTCACGAAAATTTTGGTATTTTTTTACGAACTACAATATGTATTTATTATTTACATTATTACTGTCCACTTAAATTATACAAATCACGAATTTGACTCCACAAATTATACATACAATCCCTGCCAGCAAATTGCTTCCGCCACAAAAATTGAGCAATATAAGTTCCAAACAGCACGCGCGGTTCCGTACTCCTCCTTATGGCGAGATTTGAACTTTTTTTGGTGTTTTGATTTGAATGAATGTTTGCTGGATTTAAATGAAGTAATTTCTTGGCATGTTTGGTCAATCAACAGATACGTAAAAATAGAGCAATTGCTGAAAGAATCAACTCAGAAGAAATTGCATGGTTTGGGGGGCCCCAAAATTTCGATTTTTTCATTGCAAATGAGAAAACCCGTCAGACACAAACCAACCGTTCGGCGCAAGAGGAGCAAGAACAATGACAACGAATGTGCGCAATAAACACGGACAAAACGTCTTGAACCCAAGAGTTTTTGCGTCAAAAATTGAATTAGACACGGACAGAAGTATCGAAAAAGGTTATCCCGCATGTTAGCGCCAAATGATTTGAAACATAATTTCAATAATTTTTTGTTTTTTTGATTTCAATGAATGTTTCTTGGAATTGAACGAAGAAAGTGTTTGTTGGCATGTTTGGTCAACATATACGTAAAAATAGTGCAATTGCTGAAAGAATCAACTCAGAAGAAATTGCATGGTTTGGGGGGCCCCAAACTATATAAGTACCAAAAATTCTTAGTTCTTCCCCAAATTTTATTTATGGACCTTTGAATATTTGAAATGGTTTTTACCAAATAGCATTTTAGGTTCTACCACGTTCAGCCGCACAAAGAGCTCGCCAAAATCGACCACTTTGGCGGCACAGACATCTTGGTGCCGACGCGTGACGGCAAGTACCTGATCATCGCCACTACCTACTCCTCCACCATTCACACACGCCCCCTCGACGACGTGCTCGAGAGCGTCCGCGACCTTGACAGCGCCGTCAGCCTCTACGCGGAGAAGGCGCGCTCGGTGGGCCGTGGCGTGCTGTCGCAGCTGAAGACGGGCGCGTCGAAGCTGAAGGACGAGAAGGACAACTTCTTCTACGATCTCATCTCCGACGGCTACAAAAAGAATAAGAAGGGCGACGGCGATGGTGAGGGATCCGAAGAGGAAGAGGGCGTGGACGATGAAGAGGATGATGAAGCATCACCTGGCACCTCATTGGACGACGAGGAAGAGGCGAACGACGACATCTCGTCTAATGGTGAAGACATGGACGTTGACGGGCTGAGGGACGACTATGACGAGAGCGAGGACTCGACCACCGACGACGACGTCGGAAATGTGCTCGAAACCTCGTCGTCCGATGCAGAATCGGCGGAGAGCGAGGAGGTGAAGGCAAAGCCGACGAAAAATAAGCCGGTGAAAGTTTTGCACAGTAGTCGTCATACGGTCACCTACACCACGCACAACAACGACGATACCGTCGAGTATTCGCCGGCGCGCATCGACCGCTCTAAAGCGGCGGCGGCGCGCAAGAAGCGTACCGGCGTCACCGTATACCACTGAACGCAACTCGAGCTCGACATTCATTTTTTATGTGAATTTTCTCAATGGAAAGAGGCATGACCCCTTCTGCCCGCCTCCTCCCCCAAATAACCCGGTGACTTGGCATTGATTTTTTTATGTGACATTTTATGAATTACAGATGATAGGATACGGTGATTTTTTTCAGGTTGTATGCTATTGTAGTCATGCTATTATAACGTATGGATTTTTTTTGGAAATCTTTTTAACGAACTGTTGTTCTCGAGGTTCTTGCGATTATAATTTAATAAGGATTATTGACTATTTATTGACTTTAACGGAATTGTAAATTTATTTGTTGATTATTACACATTAGTTATTATTGTTGTTGTTACTTGTTGTTGAATTTTTCTGATTGATTATAAAAATTAAAGAATTGCCTGAATTTTTTCAAGTCGGAATGCGGTTGAATTTATCGATTGATTTTTTTTCGATTTTTTCCCAACAACAATGATATGTTCGTAGTTGAAGATTGTTTTAGACTCTAAAATTTAGAGCAATGCTCGACGCCAGCAGTTCTACATTCAATTGCTGTGCGTTCTGTCCGACGGAAAGCAGAAATTTGTACAAGTGCCCGAAGTGCCGGCGGTTCTATTGCTCCACTAAGTGCTACCGCAACAAGCGCCATGTCGAGTGCTCTGAGCGATTCTATCAGACCCAATGCCAGCAGATGGAGGGCGGCGCTACAGCGCACGGCGCGCCAAAGTGTGGCGATGAGCAGCAGGTTTGTCACTTTTTTGCTGGTTTTTAGGGTATGGTTTTGAGCTTTTTTTTAATTGGATGGGCAATTTTTTATCGAAAAATTGATTCGATTTTTGTTCTTTAGAATCCGAAGGCCGAACCTCCGAAGCGACCCACTACTACTTTTGAAGAGTACATGAAGGACGCCGGCCCCACACAAAACTGTAGCGAAGATGCCAATCCGCAAATTGAAGTCAAGTATGTTTTTTTTACTTATGCTTAATTTTTAAAGAATATTGCATGTGATGGAGTGCTAGAAATGTTGTAATTTTTTTTTATTGTTTTCGTTTTGTTTTTTTGTTTTCGTTGATTTTATTATTGTTTTTTTATTTATTCTTGTTTCTGCTTAGAAATATGCTTTTTTACCAATAAAATTTGCCAACGAAAAATTCAAAAAATTCAGTGCCAACGAAGAAATCGTCTTCGACTCCGACGACGAGCCCGACTACCTCTTGGACGTGGCGCGCACGTCCGCCGACCAGTTCAACGCGCTCGACATGGACGAGCTGGACCGGCAACTTTTGCTGGCCGGAATTTCGCCCGGCATCGGTGCGCCCACCGCCGCCGCTACCGAGGCGGAAGACCACCAACGTCTGATGGAGAACCTCTACGAGAAGCTGACGGCCGACGAGCGAAAGGCGTTCGCGCGTCTTGCCGACGGAATGCTGGGCGACGCGGGCGGCGGTGCGCCGCAAAGTTGCTTTCGGCCCAAATCGTCCGGCGGCGGCGGCCGCAGTAGCACTAGCAGTAAGGACTCAAAGGCGAAACGATAGCTTTTTTCCATTTGTTATAACATTTTTTCACTATTTTTTGTTTGGAAATAAACTTTTTCTGCTTTCCGGCTTTTCGTTTCGGTAAGATTGTATTTCTTGCGCTACTTTTAAAAGAGCAAAAATAAAATGATTTAATTTGACGTTCTTTTCCGATGCGTTTGTCACTGCTGAGGCTGTGCCAACAACCTCTGGCGAAATTCGGTGAGTTTATTTTGGAAATTTTTTAAAATTTTTATTATTGAAAAATGAATTTATTGAACAAAAAAAAACTTTTACTTGCGGATTTTGGGAGACTTTGGCCGCACAATTTCCATTCTATCCCCTCAATCCTAAGGTAACTATTCATTCAGAATCTGACCCATGCGCGTGTGGAATTAATTTCGCGCCGGGATTTCGCCATTTTTTCGCTATAATCAATTTTGTGCTTTAGCGGATCGCCGCAGCTATGTGGTCGAGAACATTTGTGGCGAGATTGAGGACCGGACGAAGCGGCTTTTTGCGGTGATTTTCGTCCACAACAAACAATTCAAAGTCAGCCAGGACGACATTATTCATCTGGAGCACAATTTCGCCGCCGACGTCGGCGATCGCATCAAGTTCGACAAGGTCTTTTTCCATCGATTTTTATTTTTTTAATTATAAATTAATAATTTGTTTAATTGTAAACATAGTAATAATTAAGTTAGCGAAAAATGACAAAAATTATAAAAAATATTTTTAGATAAAAAATTGGTTTTTCTCAACTTTTGGGTTTATTTTGCGTCATTTACATATATATATATATACAAAGGTTTTTAATGAATTTTTGTTTTGTTAGAGCGTTTTCTGCGCTACATTCTGATACATGTACATATATGAATAAATTGTTATACTTTTTGTTCTAAAATAATATTCTGTGGTGGTTACTTAAAGATGACTGATAAAAAATTCGTTATTCGTTCTTGTATGTTCTTCGAGTTTCACTGTGGAAGGAAGGCGACAAACGGCGCTAAAAACTTTTGTGGTGTATTTGGTGATCAAGCTGCAATCTGTTTACGTACGTCTGCCAGCAATGGTTTCCACCTTTCGTTTTGATTCCAGCAACAAAGAATATGCCGGCAGGCTCGTAAAAACCGATACCGACAAGATTCAAGATAAAGATCCTCGCTAATCGTCTCGAACTCTTTCTGATAACATAGGCATTACTCATAAAACAGTTTTCAAACATTTGTACCATATGGGAAAAATTCAAAAAATTGGAAAATGTGTCACATACATACATCTACTGCTGGAATTCAACCAAAATCGACGCTCGGCTACCACCCCTTCTCTGCTCGTGCGATAACAAAAAAAGTTTTTTCGTACAGAATTGTTACTGGAGAAGAAAAGTGTATATACTAAGCTTCTCTAGATAATCCCACACACGATAAACAATGATTGGATGCCAGCCAGCCTTCAACTTCAGCGC
>SAUE01000507.1:22090-33326 GCA_009724625.1 Deladenus siricidicola
TAGCTGCCCCCATGAACATTTTTTAGTAGTTTTCCAAGTGCTATTATAAAAAGATCATCGAAAGCACGTTCCAAAAACACCATTAGGTTAGACCCCTGATCCTTCTGTAAGTAGAAAATTTTTTGAAAATTTCAAATTTTTGTCCCACCCAACTGCAAATGGAAGATTTCTGGGGGTTTCTGGGCCTGAACAAGTAGGCTTTACTTGCCTCATAAACTTTTTTGATAAATATATATGTGTATAACATAGTTATATATAATACATCCAACGAAAAGTCGCAATTTTGATCTCTCCGAGAATAACAACAACGACAGATAGACAAAAGTTCCTTTGAATCGAGAGTTGAAGAGCGGAATTTCTATTAGCTATTATGTTATTTTTCGGCTTTTTCGTTATTCCTTCTCTTCCCGCCGATGATGATGTTTATTGTTTGTTTTCTTTGTTTATTGTTATCATTTTAGTTCGCTTTTTTGTGTAAATAAATTAAAATTAAATAAAATTCATATCCCTAATAAAATTCATACATAACACACACATACACACATTTCCGTAATAAATAAATAGTTTTTTTGGTGATGATGTTTTTGTTGTTGTCATGTTCGTTTTTAGTTTTTATGTTTTGTTCCTGTTGTTGTTTCGGTGTGTTTTGTCGTTGTTATTTTCGCATTTTGTCGTTGTTATACTTGTTGTTTTCGGTGTATGTGTGTTTTGCTTTATTCCAATGTTTTTGTTTCGGTGTTGTTTGCTGTTGCCGGTGGTGGTGATGGTAATAAAGTTTTGACATGTTGTTGTAGTTGTACCTATATTTTGTTTTGTTGTTCTCATTGTTTCGGTGTGTGTGTTGTTTGTTGTGCATTATATAACACGAATTTCCCTCATTTCCTCCATTCTTTTCCAATTAGCGGCAAATGCTTCTCGCATGATTATTCCAATTCTTCCCTCCACTCTCTCTCTCGTGCGAGTATTTCACTTTTTTTCTGCACTCTTTCTCGACGCTAAAGCCTTTTTCTTCGTTCTTTTGTTTTGCTTCTCTCAGGTTTTTTCACGTGTTCAAAAACTTTTCGCTTCGAAATTGATAAATTGCACAAAATAATTTTTAGTGAAAGTTCATTTTTTCTTCTCCAATTTTCGCCTTACTTTCCTCGATAAGCGGATTGAATCTCACGTGACCTAGTACAATATTTTGCAGTTGAAAATTTTGAAGATTTTTACCTGGAAATTTTTTAATTTAAAACGCGCTCTTTAACTTTCCCTATCTCACGTAATCAGATACATACATACATATGTGTACATATTATCTGAAAATAAATTTCGTATCCCGTATTTAATTTGAAGAATTACTTTTTTTTGTTTTTTTTCTTCATATTTTCTATAAAAACTAACGCAATTTTCTATTTTTGGAAAATGCGGTTTTAAAATAATCCGTTTGTCTCACTTTCAAATAAAGAACATTTGGATTTTGTTGGCATTATGTTCGTTACCAATTTCGAATGTTGATGAAAAATTTCCAGTATTTCCGTCTCGGTGAAATATTTCAGTGCAGCAATGACATTGAAATAATACCTAGCAAACACATGGTCCGGCCTGTGGGTAGATTCCCCAATTTTCCAAAAGTGGTGAATTTGGTTAAAAATAGACGGATTCGAAATCAACAGGGTCGATAACCCCTGCATATAGAAAATTAGCTCCCGAAGTTTGTTTCTACTTTAATGCGGACCATTCATTTATCTTAATTTTAATTCATTCATTTTCCTTTTTGTTTTGTGGGTGTTATGATTGGTTGGAGTGTGTGATTACGCGCGACACCGTAAATTTCATTCTAAAAATTCGAAGAAATTCAGGGGAACGGCGCCGCAAAAACATTTTGGGTGGTCTGTTTCAAATATGTTTCCATTTCACGGTCGAAGTTGAAATGGCACTGCAGTCACCGCCGAAAATTGCATTATAAAATGCAATTATATAGTTTGACATGAAATTCTAAATATGTCCATAAGACTATTCTTATAAAAAATGTTTTGCAAAGCTCCTGATGTTAGCTCACAATTTTATTGAACCCTCGCCCTCGATTTTAGAACGGGGGGGGGTCTGGTCTGACAAGTATGCATTGAATATATGTAGAAAATATAACGTCACTTGATTGCTAACAGCCTTGATTTTTCTTCTATTTTTGAAGCATGGCGGCTATCGACGGGCAGCAGCCACCACTCTCTCACCACCACAACGACATCAACAACGGCGTTGAGGAGGTGCACGGACAAATATTCGAGGTGGCGCCGCGCTATGTCAACCTCTCCTACATTGGCGAAGGTGCCTACGGCATGGTCGTGTAAGCTTTTTTCCTCTCTTGTGGTTGATATCACTTCTTCAGCCCCCCCCCCCTGACCGAAGTTTGCATGTAATCCTTGAATATTTTCTGAGGTTTTAGAATGAATCTTATAGGCTGTAAAACTATTTTAAATTATTTTGTTTTGGTGAAAAATAAATAAAATAATGTTAGGGACGCTAGTTAACATTTGGGGGGGGGCAGTAGAAACTGAAGAAGTATCGATGACGCCAATTTTGCAGTGTTTAGTGCGACTTTTTACGTGTTATTTCCGCAGAATATTTTTGTTTAATTCCTACTTTTCTGTGGGATGTTTTTTATGGGGTGGTGTCAGCCCTCGCACCCCAGAATTTCGAATTTTTCCACGTTTTCTATATTAGTTTTCTGCCCTTGCGCCGGAATATGATATTGGATTTGTAGGGAAAGACTGAAAAAGTTAAAGTAGAGTTGACCTAAGGCTTAATCGACTGCGTTTCACGTTATTTTGAAGCGATTTGGAACAAAAAAACTTTTTTTTCTAACAAAATCTTATTAGCAGTAATCCAGATGGATTTACGTATTTACGGCTTTTTTGGCCCAAAATTTACGAAATTTCGAGGTTCTGAAAATTTACGGTTTACGATTTACGAAACTCAAAATTTATTTTCGTAGCACCCCTGGTAAGTAAACTAGGCGTTATTCCTTGTATGTTACATTTTTTGGCGCTTGATGCATGAGTCTGTGGTGGGACAGAAATGTTACTTTCAAAAAAATTTTTTTTAAGTCAAAGTAAAATATTGACAAAAATGTTTTTATGTACTTTTTGAATTAGTGTGAAAATTGAAAAATGATTTTGTTCTTAGGCAGAAATAAATAAAAATTTCTACTTTTTTATATTATTAAGTTATATGGCCTGGATATATTTGATCTATTTTTCCAAAATTTGATTTTTTTTATTCATTGTGGTAGGTGGAAACTTTCAAAATTTTGTGCCAAATATGTAGTTAATTTTTTTTCAGATCCGCGCAGGACACGTTGACAAAGGAACGGGTAGCCATAAAGAAGATTTCGCCATTCGAGCATCAAACGTTTTGCCAGCGAACATTACGGGAAATTAAAATCATTTCTCGATTTAAGCACGAAAATGTGGGTTTTTACATCTTTTTGTAGCATTTTAATTTTATTTGTTTTGAAATTTTTTTAAAAAAATTGAAGTAATAAGATTTTTTAAATGTTTTACAGTTTTTTTTGTACAAGTTGTTTTCATTTTTTTGTGTTTACGACCTTTTTTCGAAGTAAAAAGAATTTAAATTTTTAAAATAATTTTTTTGGATTTATAACTTTTCTCTTACTCGAGGTTACTTTTAGATTATCAATATTCAAGCGATTATACGAGCTCCGGCCGTTCACGAAATGAAGGATATGTGAGTTTCGAATTTTTCATAATTTTTTAAATTTTGCTTTTTTATTTCTTTTGAAATACTTTGATTTCTTTTTATAAGGTTTTGAGGGAAAAATTGGGGAAAAAGTTAAATTTTCTTTAGTTTTTCTCTATTTTTACTTGATTTTTTTAAATACATAATTGAGCATAATGGCTTTTCCAGCGCTTTCTCACACCGGATGGGGGTATTATTAAAAGCGTCGGAGGATCAAAGAAAAGCGTTGGAGGATCAAGACTCTTTTGAAACGCTTTCTTTCGGAATTTTTTTTTAAATTTTTATTTTACTGGCCAAAAGCTGTTAAAAAATTTCTCTGTGTGAGTATATCCTTTTCATGGGTCCGCCAGTACTGCTGCTTGGGAGGAGTAGGTCATGTCCCCGCCGTCCTCGCTACTAAATACACGGTTGGCCTCCATTCTAGTGCTTACGCGGAATTTGAAAAAAGGAGTCTAAATTCATCATTGAAAAAGGCGTTTTGTTTGCTTATTGATGGTTTAATATTGACTAAACGTTGATTGTTTGCAGCTATATTGTGCAGTGTTTGATGGAGACGGACCTCTACAAGCTACTCAAAACTCAGCGCCTCTCCAACGACCACATCTGCTATTTTCTGTACCAGATCCTCAGGGGCCTCAAGTACATTCACTCGGCCAACGTTCTGCATCGCGACCTCAAGCCCAGCAACCTTCTCCTCAACACTACCTGTGATCTCAAGGTGAATTTTTTAAATTTTATTTTTGTAATTTGAAATTTTTCGAAATTTCAATTTGGGAATGTTAGAAAATGAAATTTCACTTTTTCTCTAGAATGCTGGATGTTTAATCGATAAAATTGTACCGTTTAGATTTGTGACTTTGGATTGGCTAGAGTCTCTGACCCGGAACACGATCATACGGGATTTTTGACGGAATACGTAGCGACACGGTAACCATTAATTATTGGTTTTTTGATGATTTAAATTTTAAGCGAATTTGGAGTCTCTAAGATTATGACGTTTGTATGCGGGATTAAAAAATTTAATCAATATTTTTTATGTTTATTTTTACTAGGTAGATTTAAAGTTTTAGATAACTTTACATATTATTATGTTTTGAAAATTTCAAAGGGTTTTGCTTAAAAATTTTCTAAAAAAAATTGTGTTTTGATTTTTTTGGGGTGGAAAATTGGGAAGCAGTAGAGAATTGTAATCAACAATTCTTTAAGCTGGTACCGAGCGCCGGAGATCATGCTCAACTCGAAGGGCTACACGAAGTCGATCGACGTGTGGTCGGTGGGGTGCATTCTCGCCGAGATGCTCAACAATCGGCCGCTGTTCCCCGGCAAGCACTACCTCGACCAGCTCAACCTGATTCTAGCCGTGGTCGGCTCGCCCTCGCAGGAGGACCTCCAGTGCATCATCAACGAAAAGGTGAGTGACTTTTTTGCTTTGTTTTCTTTTTGAATTAATCCTGAAAGGGGGGTTTACTGAATTTAAGTTGAAATTTTTTGTCTGAAAATTCTGTTTGTGTTTTGATGGTTTTTTTGCCCATTGAATTTGCATAAATTATTTTTGGATGTTCAAATATACTATGACGAAACCATAATAAGGCCAATTTGGGGTTTTCTTTTTGAGAGAGACTCGAATTACAATACTTCAGGAAATTGGATTGTATTCTTTACAAAAATGAACATTTAGATTTACAGGTTTTTAGCCTTTTTTGTAAGCCTATCTGATGAGGCTACTTTCTAAAACTTGGTCCACAAAGGATATTGAAATTTCCAAAAAAAATTTTTTTGTATCGTACACAATTGTTTTGTAGGCACGATCGTATCTGCTCTCGTTGCCGCAAAAGCTGAAGCAGTCGTGGACGCGTCTGTACCCGAACGCCGACCCGAGGGCGCTCGACCTCCTCGACAAGATGCTCACCTTTAACCCCAACAAGCGCATCGGCATCGAGGACGCGCTCGCCCACCCCTACCTCGAGCAATACTACGACCCCAACGACGAGGTTAACACTTGTTTTGAGTTTTTTATTTATTTTTTTTGTGATTTCTTATTTTAATTTATTGTTTTTAATACACATGCACCAGATTTTTCTCTTATTCTGCACAAATACGAAAGGTTTTCAACATATGTTGAGTAACTAAAAATTAAAAGTGATGCTCGGAGAGAATTTTGCTTGGAGCAATTTAAAAAATTATTTTTTTTCGACAAAAAGGAGAAAGAATGAACGGAGAATTCGGAGAGAAAAAAATTGGGTGATGTTTTTTGGCGTCGTAATGGCGTATGGGGCTTATTTTGATTTTTTTAGCCCACGTGCGAGGAGCCGTTCACGTTCGAGATGGAGTTTGACGATTTGCCGCGCGAGAAGCTGAAAGAGCTCATCTTCCAGGAGACGGAATGTTGGGTGTATAAGCAGCCGACGGCGTAACCGATGGCGACTTTCTTTGACTCCCCTGACTATTTTCATTCATTCTTTTTTTCAATAATAATGTTCAATGGGCCTCTAACGTTAGCTATTATTATTATTTTATCATATTATATTTTCCTGTTTTTTGTGCTTGCTACATATATATATATATATATATATATATATATATATATATATATATATATATATATATATATTATATGCATATTCTGAGTGTCGAAGGGAAGGCGTTAAAAATTAAACCGTAAACTTTCTGTTTTGTCTGCTCGAATTTTTCGCGTGCAAAAAGAAACGGAAAAATGATTTTGCTAATAATTTTTTTCAATGTGTACGGTTCTTTTTGGCAATATACAAGAGTAAAAGTCTATCATTTTTCTCAGGGTCCGGCCATCCTCGTCATCATCAGTTTTCTAGTTTTCGACGATATTCGAATGGACAGTTGTTTCCAAAAAAAGTTTGTTCTTAAGCAAAACTCCAGTGAATAGGAAAAAGCGTCGAAAAAAATGGCCAAATATTTCTACCCCCAAACGTTTTAAAATATGTTTGCGCATATCAATTTTTGAAGGTGAGCTTTTTTCGAGGCAAAAATGTGTAAAGAAGAAGGTGGTATTCCTTTCTTTTTCTCTCTTTCAAATCAATCGGAAAGAACTGAGTGGAGATTTTGGTCTTTTGAAGGGCGAAAAAAGGAAAGAAGAATTCATTGGCTTTTTGGATTGGTTTTCATTTGGTAAAAGATTTTTTCAAACTCAACGAAAAATTTCAATTTCTCTCCACAGCAGTCTCCATCGCTGATTGTTTTGACGTTTGTGTGTGTGTTTCGTTGTTGTTCTTTGCCGTTGTTTGTGTCGATGTTGTCCCCTTTTCATCATTAATATTCGTGCTTCTACTCTATTCACAAACACACACACATACATACATATATTCGTTGTTGGTTGATTTTGAAGATTCTTGACCATATTCGTTCATCCATTCATTATGTTATATATATATGTGAATTGTATAATATAATAATATAAACGTTATTATTATATATCATGTGTAAGCGATCTTTTTCTTCTTCCTTTTTCTCTCATATAATTTTGCAATTTTTAATTTTTGTTTGTTCTGGTGGCAAATGCTTTCTCATCATTTCTTAATTTACACACACGCTCACATTTTTTAGCGTGTTTTTGTGGGTGGGCCCGGCATATACATATGTGTCTATCTTTTGGTTATCCAAAAACAAAATTCAAGAAAAATTGACCAATGTTTCAAAGAAAATTTTTTTGGCCAATATTTTCGAGAAAAATATCAAGAATGGAGCAGATTTTGTCGATCCAATTCCTCATTTCTACAAGTCTTGGTGGGCGAATTTTAGTGCAAATTTTCTAAGAGTTTCTTTTGCTAGTCGCCGTTATTGGAATTCTGCGATTTTGTTTTGTAAAATTTTATGATGGAAGTCGTGTCATGGCTGCTTTCAATGTTCACAATTTTTTTCTTTTTTTCAATTTTATCATAAATAATTGTATCGGTTTTCAAATTAATTAGAGGTAATTCTTCCCACNGTTTTCTAAAAAGTTTGCTTTTTTGACGGCGTGAAAAGAAATATTCTGGGCATATTTTATAAATAAAAATTTAGCTCCAGGAATATTTTCTCTATATCGTCCCAAAAAATATATTCATATTTTCTGCTGACAATTTACTCTTTATTTTTTTTGCATCTGTGTGATTATTTACATATTTGTTTTGAAACTAATAAAATTAAACATGAACCTGATCGGGTTTATCCATGATTTAATTATAGGGGGTGGGTGGACGCCAACAACTTAGTCAGTCAGATACAGTGTCTCCGTCAGGAATTATTCATGTAATTGATGGCACTTTTCATGACAAGAACTGCGAAAATTTCTATTTTTACGTACGAAAAAAACGGATTTTTGAAGAAAAAAAAATGCTCCACGATAGGGGTAGAATTCGACGCCCCTTTCTTGTTGGCCTGCGCCGCGATGCCAGCGCGCTCTCATTTTTCGCCATCACGCCCCTCCCCGCCCACAATTGTGCCACGCTCATAATTGCGCCACGCCCAAAAATACTTTATTCCTCAAAGCTCTGATTGAAGTGGCAAATTTAATTTGTTTCATTAAAACCCACAAATCTAATTCATTACGGTCAAGAATGAATTTTTCAAATCAAAATTTTTTTAATATTCAAAAATAAATTTTATAATTTATTTGATATTTTTGAACATTAAAATTTAATATTAAAATTAAAATTTATGTCACATTCCAATAAATAAAATGAATTACGTTAGCCATGGTTACATCAAAACAACCATTTTTTTCATTTACTTTTTTTCTTACGAAAAAACTAACAAAAGTTGCCGTAGTTTGCTTTTTTATATATGTAAATATGTGTTTGTATATATAGTGCTGGCCATAATTATACGGACACTTGAATTTTTGAGAAAAAATATTTGGTTTGAAAAAAATTGCAATCTTTTTTTATTTTAAATACGTAAAAATATTGTAAAAATGTTATTCAGTGGAAAAAATTACGATATTATATCTTCAAATTTGAAAAATCGGCATTTTTCGAAAATTAGCCCCCTGCAGGTTGGACATAATTATACGGACACCCCCCAAAAAGGCTGATTTTATGTATGAATTGTTTGAATTGATGAGTTCTTTGTTATTTTTAGACTGTTTTCGTATGTTTTAAGGAGAAATCCACGAGGTAGAAGACTTTGTTCACGAAATGGGCCAGATTTGTGCCTATCATGAGCAAGGACTCCGCAGTTGGCAGTCGGACACGCAAAACCGCTCTCTGAAGCTCCTCAACATTTTCGTAGCGGGACGAACGATCGTAAATTCGACGAACCATGATTCCCCAGACAGACATTTCGATAAGATTAATGTTAGGAGAATCGACCGGCCACACCATTATGTCGATGTTACGATCTTGAAGTCAATATCGGGTACGTAACTTTCGATGCTTTGGAGCGCCATTTTGTTGGAAAACAAGATTTTCGTCATCGAAATCTTTGAGAAACGTGACGAGAACAACCTCCAGGACCTCCTGGTGCATTTCGGAAGCCATATGGCCGAACGAATGCGAGGCGGAGTTTTCGGTTGTTCTGGAAAGCAACCCATTTTATACCGTTAATCCAACATTAATTTTTGAAAAATTAATGATTTTTCAAAAATTAATGATTTTGCAAAAATTAATGATTTTGCAAAAATTAAAATCAAACTTTTCAAATGAATCATAAAAAAATTCCATCAATCCGTCAAAGGAAAAAAATGAAACTCTCCTGCAATAGGGTGCCCGAAGCACTTGCAACGGCCCCTTTTTGAGGGCGGACCGGGCCAGACTCGACCGTCTTAAGGCAGGCTGGTTCCGAACCCGACCGTTTAGTCTGACTACATAACCACGGTACTTCGATCTCCTACCTTTTCCAAGCGCGCCCCGAGGAACAAGGCGCGCTCCCAGCCGGATTACATACATCGCCACAACCGTCCTACCCCCCGTCAGAGACGGTGGGTGGGACGTTGGGTCTGGTGGCCTGAGTCGTGAACCACAAACACGACGGCGGCGCCAGGGACGAGATCCGGTCTTATACTCCCCAGTCACCTGTGGGGCTTACCGCCTTAACTACAACTTTTCGAATCCGATCGAAGTCATAGCGATGTTTGGTCCGGCTGGGAGAGCGTGCCTGGCACTACTTTCCGTTGGGGATAATGAAATCGCCAGACGACGAGACGCTCGCACACCTTCTGCCATTTTGTTTTTTCTGCCACACTTTCTGCCATTCCTGCGCACTTTTTTTACGATTTTTTACGATAAAATTAAACTTTTATTAATTTTTCAATAATTTTAATTTATTAATTTTTACAAATGTTTCTTAATTGTAATTTTTTCTTGTTTAGTATATGGTATGAAAACTTACTAACTAAATCGTACGCAAGCAAAATTGCGAAAATATTTTTCTTTTTTCCTTGCTTTTCATTACGGTAAATTTTTTTGATTTAAAATTAATTAACTTAAAAGTTTAAAAAATCGAAAAAAGTACATATTGTCCTACTGTATACTGATATAGAATGTGTAAAAAATTGAATTTATGAATGAAAAAATTGCTGATAAGTAAGTGTATGGTAGCTGGTATTTTTTCGCCTTTTCGTCATCATTCATAACCGTAATTGCAAATGTGAGACCATTGCCATTGTGAGGAGATACGGAGAAAGAGGGCGAATGAGATAGAGAGAGAAATGTAGAGGAAAAGAGAAATAAAGAAAGAACGAGGGAGCGAATGTGAGATATGTACAAAATTACAAAATTGTACATGAGATAGTACGAGAAAGAGAGAGAGAAAAAAAAGAAAAAAGGGAGAAAGAGAGAAAAAGAGAAAAAAAGGATAGAAGGAGAAAGTGAGTGAGAGAGACAGAAAGAGGAAGAGAGAGAGAAAGGAAGAGTGAGAGAATGAGAGAGAGAGATAGAGAAAACGAGATGACGAAGAACGCGAGAATGAGTGTGAGATAGTGAGAGGAAGTGAGAAAGAGGTAAGATGATAGGGATAGAAATAGGAAAAGAGATAGAGATACAGAGAAAATTAGAATATACGGAAAGATGCATCATACAGTACACATATGCATATATTAAAATATTTTTTACGACAATAATATCCAAACTTTAAGAATGTCAGTTGATAAAATCACTCTGATAGTTTATGATATTTAGATGATAATTTCTCGGGCAAGATCGTAACTCACTTTTTACTGTCATCAAAAATCGATGAAATTTTTTTGTTAATATTTTTTTCCTTTAAAAAAGATTGCACAAAAAAATTCAAAAAAAAATCCCCCCCCCCCCACTTTCTGATATTTCCTTCTTGTTCGCTGTGATAGTGAGAATGAGAATAAATCAAATTTTAAACACCAAATAAATTATCTTTCCCCTTTATCTCACACACACACAACAGCAAGAAAGCAGCCAAAACGCAGCGAAAAAAGAAAGAACAGCAGCAGCAGGAAGTGTGCTTTCTTTCTTTCTTTCTTTCTTTCTTTCTTTCTTTCTTTCTTTCTTTCTTTCTTTCTTTCTTTCTTTCTTTC
>SAUE01000507.1:44831-55215 GCA_009724625.1 Deladenus siricidicola
GGTAAAAGATGGTTTCAGCGCAAGTTTGAGAAATTTTTATATCGGGGTTCCCGAGATACGGTAGTGTGAAATTTGGAGGCGGAGCCTTAATCATCATTTCATTCAAATCGTCACAAATTTTTTGAAAATGAAATAATCTCTTTGAAACCGGGTTAATTTCATTCAAACGGCAAAGAAAAATATAACATTTGTGCAAAAATATTCATTTTACAGTACTCGGCTACGGTAAGTTCGAAATCACAGATTCAAATGGTCACAGCTACCGTATATCACAACATTTTTTCATTCTGTAAAATAAGTTGGATAGATCTCACGGAGACCTTCAAAATAACCATAAACATTGTGTACTTTTATTACGAAATTCAAAAGTTATGGCGGGAAAAAAGGATTTTTGAAAATTTGGCAAAGGAGTATGTAGTAAGGGCAGAAAATCGATGAAAATTTTTTCGCGCCAAAACTCTCACAAAAAATCAGCAAAGTAGAAGAACCAAAATGGAGCATTTTTCTCCATTAAACTATATTCTGAAAATGCTCGGCTGATTTTATACAAAAATTCAAAATCCAACAAATGCATTTTCATTGTGATTTCGAACTTACTGTAGCCGAGTACTGCAAAATGAATATTTTTGCACAAAAGTTATATTTTTCTGAAAGCCCATTTCTTTGCGGTTCGAATGAAATAAACCCGGTTTAAAACGGATTATTGTCAAAAAAGATATAACTGTATGAATCAATGCAAAATGCAAAAAATACCATTTTTGACTTTCAGCAAAGGAAAAGTACTTACCTCCCACTTCGATTTTTTTCAAAAACACAATTTTCTATGCAGTTTTAGTGGGCTTTCAGAATCTGAAATAAAATTGGCGGGCGGTGCATAACCGAGAGCTACAGACGTGTTTTTGTGTAATTTGTTGAAATTCAAATTTCAATTTTCGCGCCAAAAAGTACTGTAAAATGAATATTTTTGCACAAATGTTATATTTTTCTGAAAGCCCGTTTCTTTGCCGTTCGAATGAAATAAACCCGGAATGAAATAAAACCGGCAAAAAAGTTATGACGATTTGAATGAAATAGGTATTTAGGGTCCGCCCCCAAATTTCACACTACCGTATCTCGGGAACCATGATAAAAATTTTTCTCAAACTTGCGCTGAAACCACCTTTTACCAAGGCCTATCGATTGGCTTTAACAGAATTGCAATTCCCGGATGTCACTTTTTCAGCAAATAATAAAAATGCATTAGAACTAAAATTACAAATTGTTGCTTTTAATTCTTCATGTGTTATATGAATAATGAATTGTAAAAATTGCAGTTTCTACAAGACGGTGAGTTGTGGGTACGCCAATTTTGCCAATTTTCTCACATTTTTAACAATTTAATCAATATTCACACAAATGCACAGCCACGGAATCTTAGCGCAATTGCGAATTTCTGAAGTCCAAACCTAAAGAGCCGAGATCAAGCTTAATGAGTTTTCGTCGTTTCGCCGACGACACCTGGCCATCCTGCTCTCTGGCCTTGTCGTTAAGTTCCGCTGTCGCAGCAGTGCCGGTGCCGCTGTGGTGGTGGTTGGCGAAATTGACGAGTCTATTGTTGTTGTCGACGCTAACGTGCTTCTGTGGACGATGTCGATTGCCATAGTTGATGGGGTGTATTGTGGAGGAGGAGGGTGAGTTCGACGCGGTCGGCGCCGCCGCCGAAGACAGGCTATTTACAATCGGTTGTGCGCGGTTGTGATTGTTCTAAAAAAGACGAGAATTATGTGCGTTGTGTGTTGTGTATGTTGTGTGTGTATGTGTGTGTGTGTTTGTTGTTGTATGTATGTAATCAATCGAATTTTGTAATCGATTGAATTTTTGATAATTTTTGTTGAAGAAAATTAAGGAAGTGAGCATTTTTTTCAAAAAATTTGCAGATCCATCATAATTGTTTTACGCTGAAATAACGAACACAACACTGAAGTTATTTCGCGTGTTTTGCGTGTTTGTGTGTATGTGTGTGTTATTATTATTGATCTATTATGTGTTAAAATACATATTATTAGAGTCGAAGGTTTGTTTATGGCGAAAAATTTCAAAATTATTTCCATAGTTAATTTGATAAATGAAAGTTACTAACTTTCGAATCAAAGTCATGTTGTTGTTGTGTATTTTGCCCGTAGGATGAGGAAGAGGACGAATTTTGCGGTTGTGATGACCGTATCTCGATTTTTGGCTCAATACCGTTACACGATCTGGAATAAGCAGCGGCAATGGCCGCGTCCGTCGCGTTCAGATTTGAGTTCGACGTAGATGCGGACGAGGGCATATGCATGTAATAGGCGGAGGCGGACGCCGGCGAATTATGCCCCAAATCATTGGTGACGTCGAGTTGGCTGTGGCGATTGATGAGGTCAATATGGCTTTGGTGCAGTGGTGGATTATTCCTCTGAAGCATCGAATGACCACTGATGTCGGCGGGATGCAGCGGCTGCTGCTCGGCTTGGTGAGAATTGAAATAATTACTATAATCGGCGGAGGGAAGGCCAAGCGCGGCCGATGCGCTCAGCGCGGATGTCGCAGCCACATTCGTCGTTGCGATGGAATAGCTGTTAATGTTGTTAGTGTTGTTGATATTGTTGTTCGTGGAATTGTTGTGAATGATACATAAGTTTGTAGTCGATGTGTTTGCGGGAAGATGATTTCCCACCACTCCGGCTGTCATTGGCACAGTATGGTAAAGGAATTTTTAGATGCTAAAACTTTTATGTTTATGCATTTACTTATTTTTTTAATAAACATGAGTAAAATAGATTTTGAAAAGTGGATGTTTTCATTAAAACAATTCAATGGAACTTATGTTTAATTCAATGTGGTTTGTTTTCTTTCTATCAAAACGTAAAGATTTTTGATTAAAATGCTTGTACACAAAGTGTGCTGTAATTTTTCAAATTGGCTGTTTTGAATGCATATACAGCAAAAAATATTTTACCAAACAACAAACATAAAAATTTCTAACATCAATGTTTGTTTTACATATTTATTGGTACGGTATTGTTTATTTTTATCTCCAGTATATGTGTTTCCGTCATAAAACACATCAAATGATAATTACACGTAATGATGATATGATTTTTTCCTAATTAAAAAATCAGTTTCTTGTGGTATTATCATTTTCATATTTATTTTTCATTCTTCGTCGTTAACAAATCAACACTGAAAATTTAAAGTGAATTGATTTGATTTTTTGTGCGCTTTGCATCACGTGATATTTTCTGATAAACGCATTAATGATCAAAATGAGCAACCTTATTATAACAAAGTTATTACAATAATTTTGTAATGTATTTTGACAAAAGGAAGTTTTCATCTTTATAATGCAAAATGTAATCTAAATCAAATTTTTAAAAACAGTTTTCAAAATTCGGAAAGAAAAATGTACGAACAATTAAAATTTTTTTAGTAACTTTACAAATGATGTACTTACGGTGTTGCATTGCGCACACTCTTTTAAGATTAATTTTACTGATAAATTTTATTGATAAAATTTTTTTTGTGACTTGACAATAATTTTTTAAATCATTAAAATGAGATTTGATCAGAGACGTAGCCAATTTTTTTTTCAAAGTATAGATTAGGAGTAAAACATATTGTAAAAAATTTTTTTACGTTTCGGTTTCGAAAATTTAACAAAAAAAAGTTTAACGAAATAAAAATAAAAATTAAACTAAAAAGGTTTAAATTACGGTAAGCAGCAATTAAAATTAGCAGCTACAATTTTTAAGACATTAAAATAGTTTAATAAAATTATTTTTGAACATTTATTACATACATAATATATATGTAATCATTAATTTAAATCAAAAACATTAAAATTATAAATTGCACATTAACGAAAAATTAATTAAACCAAAAAATATTAATTAATTTAAATAGGAATAAAAAGCAAATAAATATTGTAAAACCATTAATAAAAGATAAAATTCATCAAAATACTTTACAACGTATGGAGAAAGAAAAAGAAAGCAAAAAGAAAGAACAAATGCAATTGGCGGATAATATCTCTCTATTCTTTCAAAAATTTCGAGAGAGAGAAAGAATGAGAGTGATAGGGAAAGGAATGAACAAGAAAGTCAAAAATAACAACAAAAGAGAAAGTGCGGATTAAACACGAAAGACACATTTTCCAGAAAATTTTTGGAAGCAGCGTTTAAAAAAAAAGAGCAAAAGAACAAGACATAATTTGGAAAAACTTGCTCAAAAGTAAGAGAAATTCTCTCATTGAGAATAGTGTACGAAGCAAGCAAAACATTCATTTAGAAATAGTGAATGAAAAACATTAATGAGGAAGGTAAGCAAACCAAAAAAATAAGTCAACTAAGTAAACCAAAAAAAATAAGTCAACGAAAAAAAGTAAGAAAAAAGTGAAAAAATCCAATTGTCAAGACAAATTTAAGAAAACAAAGATAGCAGAAAGTGACAAAGCACCGTAATTCGATGCAAGTTAGACAACGTTCTATAACAAACACAACGCTCGAGAAAGAATGATGGCAAGGACGTCGTCGAGTGGCGGAGAACAAAAAAAGATGAAAAAAAATGCGCCGCCACTACGCGCTAGCCCCCGAAAATTTTGGCGTCAAATGATTGAGTGGCTTCGCCCCACAACAACATTGGATATTGATATAGAGAATGCCTTATCATTGATAATGTGTGTGTGTTTATGCAATGCATTATCATTGAGAATGTGTGCTGAATTCATATTGAAAATGTCTTATCATTGAGAATGTGTGCGTGTGGTAGGATGACGTACTTCGCACAATTTTAGTTAGATTTTTTTTTATTTTTGGAATGCATATAAATAAATGTTAAGAAATGCTAACTGATGAACAAAGTATATTAAAGAATTTTTTGTGCTTTTTTATCGACATACATTTTTGAAACAATTTCACATAGGTAAGCTGTGAAAAAGTAATTCAAGGTTGATAAATGCAGTATTATACAATCTGATTAAGAAAGTTCGAAAATTCTTAAAACAAAAAATATTCTAATTGATTTATACCCTAGCTTTTAGATACATGCAAAATACATATTAACACAACAAAATGTGGTGTATGCTTTTTTATTAGAAACAATTATTGTATGTTAGAAATATTCAATTCAAAGATCTAGGATTAAGATCCTTATTATAATAATAAAAAAAGGATTTTCTATCGCAATAAATTATGATATAAGTAAGAAATTTAGTGTTATGAAAATCGCAACTTTTGCTGCGTTTCCCTTTGCACTTTTTGTCGGTTTTTTTTATTAATACACGTTTTTGAGCAGCTCAGCAAGTGCTTTTTTCACGTTTTTTAGTTTTGATTATTGATATTATAATCTATTTTCATTTGGAATAAAAAGCCGATAAATTGCATAGAAGATAGAAAGAAGTATTTTGTATTTTGAAAACACAACCTTTTCACTATTGCTTGCACTACCACATTACCCTCTGCACTACCATATTACATATGAAAAGGATCGACGTGAAAAAAATTGACTTCATCGGTTGGAAAGCCCCGCAAAATTTATCACAAAAAAATTATCAGCAAATCAAATTTCTTTAAAATAAAAGCTAGATAAGTTTTCAAGACTAAATTAACCAAGATAAATCTTTTTTTTGGATGGTTAGACCCAAAATTTTTTTTGAACAATCTCCCACTAATTCGTGTGGTTTTTCATTCTTAATCTTTAATGCTCGAAACTTTGGTTTAATTTTATTACGTGATTTATGAAAAACTGGATATTGGCTTAACCGAGTTGGCATTCTTCAAACTTTCGAATTTGCATCGTTCGAATTTATATATTTAAAGTGCGTATGAAACTATTTTGTAAACTTTACTTTTTATTGACATTTCCGTACCATACATCTTACCATTTCAAATCAGTATTGATATCATCACCATTTCTGTCTCTATCATTTTATTTCAGAACCCCAAAATTTGAGTTCGTACAACACACACACACACCAACACAATATGTTTCAAGTTTTTTTTTTTAAATTTTTTATTTTTCGCATTTATTACCGACGTGATTTATTGCCGTGCGCAAGATAACTTTGAAAAATTTCTCTTCACTATCATTTTAGTCGATCTCTTTTTGCACTGAGACAAGCTGACAATGAGAATGAGAATGAGAAAGGAAACCAATGTTAAAGGAAAGGAAAATGTGAAAGAAAACCTTGAAAGAAACGCCCATTTCCTTCAACCAATTATGCACGAGAAAAGAAAGGAAGAAAGCAAAAATTGTCATATTTCACAACTTTTCTTTCTTCCTTTTTTGTTCATTCTTTCTTTTTCTCTCTTTTTTTTCTATTTTCTTTTCACTGTTCTTTTTTGGGTTTGTATTCTCTAGAACTTGACATTATCTCTACCTTTTGCTTTCAAATCCCTGTATCATGAAACTATTTTTTATTTTTCTTAATGATTAGTTTTTTTAAAGTTTATTGACAAATCATATTCTAATAACTATTTCATTGTCTACTTTTATTGGTCTACATATTTCATTTTGGCCTTACTTTTTTGCTCTCAAAATTTTCTTTCCTTTCTTTCTCATTGTCAGTCTATCAATTTTCCTTTCTTTCAATTCAAACTTTACTTTCTCCTTCTCACTCTCATCATCATCATCATCATCATCACCATCACGATGATAATATGATATCATTCATTGTTTCATTTTTTGCTTAATTTTAAACCTTTTTCTTTCCTTTTTCTTTCTTTCTAAAAAGCTCTCAGACAGCCCGCCCCTACTATCTACACATACATATCTGTGTCTACCTTTTTTTTTCTCAATTGCTACCGAATTTCTTCCCCTTTTCTCTCTAAGGAAAGATGGAAGAAAATATGACAAAAAATAATTCACTAATTTTCGGAGAAAAATGAAATTTTTGCCAGAAATGATTAATGTTTCCTAAGGAAAAAATTAAATAAATAAAAAAATTGCACAGATTTCACAAATTCTGTGCAAAATAAAACAAAAAAATTTTTTTCCTCTCCACAATCAAAAGACAGCCTCCTCCACACACACACACACACACACACACACACAAACACACAAAATATTCAATTAATATTAGTCAGCAAAAAATTTGGATTTAAAAAATTTTTGCCTTAAATAAAATTAATAGTTGATAAATCATCCGAATATGCCAAATCTTTAATTAATGGCGAATTTTTTGAAATATTGTTGTTTTACCAAAAAAAATTATCGTTGCTGTTGTTGTTGTTGTTGTTGCTGTTGTTGTTGTTGTAGTTTTGGTGTTTTGTCCAGCAAACAACAGTAGCACACAGTATACAAAAACGTTAAAAAAATGTTGTCAAACAAATTGAAAAAAGCTAAACATACAGTAATGTATTAAATTTTTATGTTTTTTGAGAGAGCGGAAGAATTACAAAAGTATTGTATGCATTTACAATCGAGTATTGTAATTCAAATAATGTAATTACAACAATCACAATTTACTTCTCATATTTGTAATATAATAAAAAAAGTTTAAAAAATATTAAAACACAAAAAAAATAATACAAACGACACAAATAAGTATTAGAGAAAATATTTAAACTATGTACTGTATTACAAAAAGCATTAATTTCTGTGCCACAAAACTGTGCAAATTATTTTACTACAAAAGTGTACGAATTACTGTACCACAAAATTTTAAACTATTTATTGTATTACAAAAGTTGAATTTGAAAAAAGCAAATATTTGAAAAAAGCAAATTATTCCACTACAAAACTAACCACAAAATTACAGTAATACAAGATCGAAATCAAACGTAATATAAAAGAAAAAATATCACCCAAAAAACTACGGTATCAAAAATTTATTGCACATTTCATAGTGAGCTAGCTACATATGTACATAAATATACATACATACATATATGTATGTTTGCATATCGACAATTTGCAGAAAAGTGATTGACAATCGTTCGTTCGATGAATGAAACAAAGATCAGAGCACAAAACCAACAAATTCATTTCTTCTATTTTTACATAATAACTAACTGTACATATTTATACGGTACATATATGTATGTAACGTAACTGAGAATTGTCAATAGGAACTTTTAAATATCATACATAAATGTACATACATATAGCAAATATATACATATGTGTATATATATGTGCATATGTGTGTATAGCACACATTATGTACATATACATATGTATGGTATGCATATACTGCAATAAACTAGCGTAACTGAGCGAATCGTCAACTTAAATAAATCAATATATAACATATATACATAGTACACATACATATGTACATAAATGTGTCTGTGTGAGTACATACATACACGTATTTATACATATACATACATGTATATAATTGCATATGTAGATAATAGAGCAGAAAAATGAAAATGATTTAAACAAAAATTTTTTTTGCACAAAGTGGTTTTTTACACGTTTTTGTGTGTGCTGTGTTTGTTGGGGGGGGGGGGTAAGGGGGGGGAGCGCAGCGTAATTTCTTCTTTTTCCGCTGCGAGCTACGGTTTTGCTCGCACTCCTAACTACTGTTTGTTCGCGTGCACTTTTACGAGTCAAAAAAAGGCGGAAATTATGTGTTTTTTGCGTGAAAAATAACTGATTTTATTATTAAATACAATTAACAGCAATAAAAATATATTTAAAATGCTTCAATTCAGCACATATGCACATAATATTACACATAATATTACACATGTATGTATATATGTACACACATGTATGTATGTGATGGGGAAATGTGTGAGGGTGTTTGTCGTATGTGTTCACGTTAGCTATTGTCAGTACTGTACCGTAACTTGCTAAATCCGAATGCATCCGGAGCATCCGACACGAAGATTGGATGCAAAAACGTATTTTTGTCGGATTCAAAAAAAGACTCCGCCCTTTTTTTTGAATATTGGATGAAAAAAGGATACCAGATTCAAGTATTTATATATATATATATATATATATATATATATATATATATATATATATATATATATATATATATATATATATANTTTGACATCCTAAAAATACGACGAAACAAGTTAGCATAAAGTCGAAACTTAACACACTAGTACATAAAAACATGGAAAATCCGGTGAAACAAAAGTTAATTTATTACGGTACAATACTTTCGTGTTAGGATGAATTATATTTTGTCCGGGTTTTTTCTGGTCATCCCTGTAAATTTATATATATATCCGGATTCAAATGTATCCGAATGCGTTTGGATGCAAGTCACAAAGCAACCGAACCTTACCAAATCCGAAAAATACATAAATCCCAAAAACATAATAGTGGGGGGAGGGAGAGAGGCATTTGAATCCAAACATTTAGCTATTTTTCTCACTATTTTTTCTCTCAGAAATTTCAAGGTTTTGATAGTTAACAGTAAGGTTATGGTAACTACCAGTAATGATATGGTAGCTAACAGTAAGGTTGTGATAGTTAACAGTAAGGAAATGTTACGGTAAATAGCAGCAAGATAAAGTTACGATCGCTAGCTGTATGGTAAAGTTGCAGTAGCTAGTAGTAAGATTACATATGGTAGCTAACAGTAATGTTATGATAGCTAGCAGTAAGGTTATATATAATAGTAACTAACAATAAGGTAATATTAATGTTATGGTAAAATAATGCTAATACACACATACATACATGTTGAATAGTGAGATGGTACAGTAGTTTTTTGACAAAAGTCAAAAAAGTGAAACAAAAAATTGCGCAATTCCGCAAATGACAATTTGGAAATTTGCACAACGACAAACGGCGACAAAGGTCTGAAAATTGTGGAAATTGCAACTTTGACACGAATTTTTTTTTGTAAAAAAATGGCGAAACAAATTAAAAAAATTGCAAAAAATAAAATAAAATTAAAATTAATTTCTGGGAAAAGAGCGATAAATTATGCCGAGAAAAATACAAATTTTCTTTTCTTTTCTTCGCAATTTTCCACTAAAATGTTTCAATTTGCAGCCGAAGCAAAAAATGGCTTCAAAAAGAAATTTTTTCCGATTTTTCAGAAATTGTTCGAAAAAGTTTTGAGCTAAAAAATTTATTTTTTTTCGTAAAATTTATTACCTTTCTTTTCGCTCAACTTCCTTGCTTTCTAGCTTTCTTCCTACTTTCTTAAAAGAAAGGAAGTAAGAAAGACGAGTAAGAAAGAGAGAAGACAGAACGAAGAAAGAAAAGAAAGAAAAGAAAAAGAAAAGAGAAAGAGAGAAAAGAAAGGGGGAGGAAAGGAAAAGATGGAGAAATAAAGAAAGGAAAGAAAGGAAAAAGAGCAAGAAAGAGAAAAGTTGGAAAAAGATTTTTATTTGTTTTATACAAAATTCATTGCTGTACGTAGTATGTATAAATGAATTAAATCTTTTTCTGGTATGTC
>SAUE01000508.1:13469-30904 GCA_009724625.1 Deladenus siricidicola
TTATGGAATTTTCATTTATTAATAAATTATTGATAAAAACACTTGTCCGGGTTTTTTCTGGTCACCCTGTAAATATGTTTTTTACTGCTCTCGACGAGCTCATTCTTTTTGCTGCACCACCCCATTACAAGTTTCCAGTTCTAAAATATTTTGATTTTTTACTTTACGTTTTAATTTGAGAGGGCATACCCTAAATTCCCCCTTCCCCTCTCCTCCAACCCTTGAGGGAAGGCAGTCGAAGGCGGGGGAACCGTGGAAGGGTGCTGGTGGGTCAGGAACAAAAATATTAAAAAAATATTTAAATGTTGATAACATTTAAATTTTTTATGAGAAGAACGTGTGTGTCAAAGTCAATGTGTCGATCAAAATAGTTATAGTATAAATGTCAGCCTTATCTAATGCCTTATTGAATATCTATACTAAATTCAAGTTAATTTTTGCCACGACAATTTTAGTCTTTCAACTATAAAATTTAAAATTGTCACGTAAAAGAAAATAAGTTAGACCAAAACAACATTTTCACGTTTCACAACATTTTCCATTCTCACGAAATATAACTTTCGAAAATTTAATTTTATAATTAATTTTTTGCATTTATATTTTCATGTTGGCACTTTTAGCTGTTTGTTGGCCGTGGTCGTCTGTGAATTTGCGTCTTTCTGGAAATGAGCGCGGATAGCGAGAACGCGTCTGGCGCACCGCCGTTGCCCATCGCCGGTGGTCTGCAGCTAAACGTGCACGAAGTTCTGCGCGTCAGCGAGAACATCGCCTTCGTCTGTTCCGTATTTCTTAATTGCCTCTTGGCGGCGACGTTGATGCGCGAACGCAGCAAAATTCTGCGCCCTTATGCGCGCGTCCTTCTGCAGAATTGCGCGTTCGATTTGCTGTTCACTTTCGTGTCGTTCGCGTCCGGCTTGGTAACATTATTTTAATTAAACACACAATTAATATGAGGGGGTAGCCAAGAAGCCACCCTCTTCTCCACCAAAAAAACATTTTTTTGGAAATTTTCATCCTTTACAATTTTTATCCATCTTTATTTTTCAAAAGGATTTGTTATGGGTTTCTTCAATGGACTTGTGAGTAAGGTAGCAGAAAAAATTTTGGGGGAGGGCTCACTTTTCAGTGGGCTTAGATCACTTTTTGTTCTTATTCTTGACGATGCAAAAACAAATAAAAAAAATTAACAGGACATGACAACCTACAAGGGTGAGCTTATGATTCACAACGGCGGCTTATACCGTAATTGGCCGGTGGGCTGGCACTATTTCGGTTGGTCATCGTATTTGTCGACGATGCTCCTGTCAGTGTACGTGATTCCCATTGTATTCTACTTTCGCTACTCGCTCATGGTTCGGTAAGACAAATGCATCAAATTCGGCTGAAATGAAAAATATCCAAAAATTTCTTTTATAGCAATAAAGAAGTGTCGGGCGCCAGTTTGGCAAAAATTCTCGTTTTCATCATAGTGTACAGTATTATGCTCGCAAATTTAACCACCGCCGACATGCTCAGCTACGAGGGAGACGCGCTGCGCCATTGTCGCGAGACGCTCGTCGGTCCGATTTGGTCGGAAGAGGGCGCGCCACCCATCGACAATTGCGTTATCATCAATCTGGTGAGGCGTGTTCAAATAGTGAGATAGTCAGAAGTGTTAAGAGAAGGCGAGGGTCAATGAGCAGAATTGTGGAGTGGGAATAGGCGCTAATTTTTTTTATCACAAATGTATCCTTTGAAAAGCCATTTTTCTTTATTATGAATAAAGGGAAAAGAACTGCAAAAATACATACATTTATAAACTTTTTTTTTTCAAAAAATTCACATATTTGAGATTACTATTTCTTGATTTACCGGCTATATTTTTGTCAAAAGATAAACTTTAACAAAAAAAGTATACCATAGAAAAGCTCGTTTTTCGTGAAATTTTTCGGATTGGAACAACCCTAAATCCGCAGCCATTTCACCAAAAAAATTTGTTTTTTGACATTTTAAACTTTGCACTGACTCCCTGCGCTAAACGGGCACACTACAAGAATGTTTCCACTCAATTTTCACGCTTCCCATACCTAATTCTTCTATGTATGAGTGCCAAAAATGTGTACGTATAATCTATCTCATGTGCTTAAAAATTTTTTATTGAGATGTAGCTCTTCATTGAAATAAATATTTATTTTTCTTAAATAAAACAATGTAATAATAAAAAAAATTTTGCTTTCAGAAAAGCCCGTTACTGATCGTCTACTGTTCGTTGCTGGGTATTGGAAACGTGGTAATGTTCGGAACGATGTTCTACTGTACGCGAGCTGTGTTCGCAGCGCTGCGCCTAGCACGACCACAGCTGCTTCACAAAACAGCAAAAGTACAAACTCAGATGAACACGCTGCTGGTGGTTCAAGTAATATATATTTTCCAGAACATTACTTGCTTTCTCGTTCTAGCCATAATCGGTCCCATTTTGCAACAAGAAAAAACCAACAATTCTTTTAGCTGATTGCCCCAATGCTGTTTGTTGCTGTGCCGTTAAGTCTGGCTGTTGGCACAACCACGTTCGAAATCGTTTTACCCTGCGTTAGTAATTTGGTTCTGTTGGGTCTTGCGTGGATTCCGCTCATCAACCCGTTGATCACGATATTGCTCGTCTCCAGCTATCGTCGCAAAGCGGCACAAATCATCGGCACGCCATTTGGCATAATCTACTTCAAGTTGACCGGCAATAGTATTGTGCCGTTCAAGTCCGGTGTCACGTCCACTAGTAACATCAACTCCAACTTCAATAATACTACAAAATAGAAAATTACATGTATATTGGATATTGTATTGTGCCATAATTATTGTACTATGTACTATGCAAAAAATTGCCATGTTTTGAAAAATAAATTTAAATTATGAAGCAGCAAAGTGTACACTATGGCGCACCGACATTTGCGGATTTCGAAGTTTAACCAATTTTTTGATGCTACATGAAAATATTTTAGAAACTTAAATAATCTATTTCGCGCAGAATTTCATTCCGCGTCGAATGGCATGTTAAACTTTTTTCTATCTTCTTAATACTATTGCCGGAAAATTTTATTATTAAAAAAAAACAAAACATTTTCCATTTTTAAGCAAAATTTTCAATTATTTTTGGTTTTTCATAAATATCATTTTTCCGAAAAAAAGTTAGAAAAAAGTTTAACATGTGATTCGCCTCAGAATGAAATTCTGCATCGAATCAATTATTAAACTTACCAAAATATTGTCGATTAAACTTCCAAATGACGGTTAAACTTTGAGATCCGCAAATGTCGTTCTCCCGTATGTATTTGTTATTTGCTAGTTATGTACATATTAGCTGTTTGCAAGGTGAACCACCCCTGATATGTATCAGGGGTGGTGAAATTTTCGATTTGCGAAAAATTGGCCCATTTTTCTTAAATTTTTCGCAAATTTTGAAAAAATGGTGGAAACAGTTATTTTTTCAAATTCGCGATGTAAGAGATTCAAATTCGCGAAATTTGCGACGTAGATATCAATAAACAATACGAATTTTGTAATAAATTTTTTTTATAAAAAATTTTTTTATAAGAAAATTTGCGATTTGTGGTTTTTGCGGCTTTTTTGGGCAAAAATTTGCGATTTGGGAAAATAAAAATTTATTTGCGATTTGCGGTTTTCGCAAATGAAATTTATTTGCGGCCCACCCCTGATATGTACACATATGTATTTTTTTCACAGATAGTGTTTAATTTAAAGAATGACACTTGAATCTCACACCATCTGCATCTTTCGCGTTTGTATTTGTGCGTGGTGGGTCCTACCGTAAGCGTGGATAAAAATTCATGTGTGTACAAACATTCTTTGATAATTATTTCAGGCAAAAAAATTAAGGCAAATTTGTCAAAGATTTTAATAGTTTAAGATTTGAATAAAATGTATTTATGTGTTATACTTCGCAAAATGATAATCAGACACAGTTTGCGCTGCTGATTTGATTTTTGCTTTTACTTTAATTATGTCACTTTTTGAAAACCAGGGGGCTAACGCCCCCTGGTTCCTCGTATAAAAAGGAAGAGCTTGGGGCGCGAAGAACTTGGGCCGCGCGGCACTCAGATTACAAAAAAATCAATTACAAAAGAATAGAAGGCGCTCGCGCGCCTTGGCCTGATTCTAGCAGTTTCAAACGCCGTTTGACTTTTGTGCTCCTCTGGCCAGCTCAAAACTTGGCTTGGGTTCGCACTGACTTGCTGGTGTCAGCCGAGATGTTTTTGGCCGCATTCGAAGTGTGGACTCCGAGGTGGAACTAGTCAGAGATCAAATCGCACACTTTTTTACGTTGACTGTATATTGTTCTAGAAAGCATAACATGTTCACCAGGTGCGGGCCGCAAATCAATTTCGTTTGCAAAAATCGAAAATCGCAAATAAATTTTTATTTTTGCAAATCTCAAACTTTTGCCCAAAAAGTCGCAAAACCGCAAATCGCAAACTGCAAAAAAGCGAAAAAAATAGCCAATTTTTGCAAATTGCAAATTTTTGCTCAAAAAAAGCCGAAAAACCGCAAATCGCCAATCAAACAGCAAATTTTGCCACCACTGATGTGTACCATATACGATAACCAAGCAAACCTTAAAATGACCACAATAAAACGCACTTTCCAATGACACTAGAGTTATTTTGAAACCCTCAAAAAACACAAATGATGCAAAATTTATGAACCAACGTTTTGTTATGGACCAACTTTAGTTTGCATGCAAATACAAAAAAATTTGTTATGCGAAACATTTTACATGTCATTAATACAATAAAATCGAAATGACGTTCATTTTTGACGAGTTTCACGGTAGAACGCATTCACGCTATTATTGCCGTCATCTAATTAAAAAAATTTTAAGAAAGGAAAATTTTGCAAATTAAAAAGGAAAAAAAAGCAAATGAGGTTGTAAATATGCGATCTTTTTGGAGAAAATCGCAATTATTAACAGGTTTGTAAAAGAGTGTGCAAAATGATTCGAAAGGTTTTGCAAAAGAGTTTGAAGAAGAGTTTGCAAAAAAGGTTAAACGGTTTTGCGAAAAAGTTTAAACAAGTGTTTGCAAAAAGGTTCTTAAAAACATGTGTAAAAGGCCGGGACAATTCGTAAGCTCTAAAATTTGCGGTCTTTGATAATCGCGTGAAAAATTAAAACGCTATATTGTAAGAGTTCGCAAGGAACTCTACCGTAAACAAGCTACAAAGTAACTCAATAAAAACATAATATAAGAAAGGAAAGTCTTTTCCTTTCTTATAAAGTAAGAAAGTAAAAGAGCATATACACAAATAAAGAAACAAACAAATACAAAGATAAAGCAAATAACTAGATTTGCTTTATCTAAAAGACAAACAACAACAAAGAAAAATGCGTTTGTTGTTGGCTGTGCCATTATGGACTTTGGAGAAAGGAGAAAAGAGAGAGATAAGGCAACAGACATTAGGCCTTATTCCACATGGCGACAAAGAGGCCTGTGGTGGAATGTTGTATCGCTGTCTGCCGTGCAACCTCTATTTCGTACAAAAGTTACAAAAGCAAAATGCAAATTGCAATGTGAAACCGCAACAGCGATTTGCTGTTGTGATAAGTGTTTTTGGTGGGAAAAGCACAGTTTAAAAAAAAATAAACAAAGACGCTTGTTCAGAAATCAACGCCGGAAAAAGACGTCGATGAAATATTGAGTTATTCTCTAATTAAATGGCATTTCTTCATACAATTAGAAATTTCTACAGTATCCTACCGTACACGAATTTTCCCGACTGAGCCACCGTATCCACGCGATGCGCCGTCGCAAATTAGCTAGGGTCTCCTTTGACGGCGAGCGAAAAAGTTCTCAGCGTTTTTTTATATTTCAACTCGGAGAGATTAGCTTCTGCCAGCCTTGAATTGAGGGGGGTCAGAAATTATTCGATAGCCCGAGAATCAATTGAGAGGGGTCAACAACTATTCGATATCCCGAGAATCAATTGAGGGGGGTCAAAAACTATTCGATATCCCCAGAATCAATTGAGGGGGTCAAAAACTTTGACATGTTTTTTGATTGACAACCTCAAAAGTGCAAAGGAAAAGGCACATCTACATCCTATATGCTATCGAATGACATATTAAGTTTGAGGTTTGGTATAGATAGGAGGGTAGAACCCTTGTCCACAAAACTGCTCAAAAATGGATTTCTTCGTACCCGAAAAAGTGGGACCTATTCGCAGCGCAGCTTGCTCGGCTCGTCATGAAAACAAATCCACTAAATGCGCCTTTAAACGGCGCATCTCTTAGTTGTGTTTTTGAAATCAAAAAGTAAGCCAGTTATATATATTTATATAAATATATAGAATCAGTTATGTATATGAAAGAAGATAACTGATTTGATATCAACAAGAATAAAAAAAATTGAATAAGCGAGCGCAACGATAGCGCAAAATTTTGCTTAAATTTTGATCAAATACAAGTCAAAAAAGTCATTTTTTTGTAGTTAAAAAGTAAGCAAATTTCGGAAAATTTTCGAGTTTCGGCACTTTTTACCGAAAATCAAAAATCGAAAGAGATTTGAAATTCCGAAAATCGAAAACCGAAAATCGAAAATTTTACCCTTGATATGGACCAGTTTTTCAGTTCGTTGGCGAAGTTTTGTTAAGTTGTGGACGTGTGTATGGCGCTGCTGTTCTTCGGATATTTTTGGCTACTGCTGGCGGCGGAATGCGCGCGAATTGTAAGCGCGAATAACGCGAGTTGGTCGCGGCCGGGAGCTTCGTGGATGACGGGCTATGAAGAGGATGGGTGCGAGTCGGACCAGGAAAAGGAGATAACGGGGATCAAAAGTAAAATTTATGTTTTACGCAATTTTGGAATGTAATAAAAGCTTTTTTTATTAATAAAAAAATTCATACAACTTTTTTTAATGGTTAATGTCTACGTGACTTGTGGGCAAGTTGTGCAAGTTCGGTTCCACAACAAGACCATTGTTTTTTTTCGAGTTTTTTTTATTCGATTTTTTTATTTCAGAATTTTCGTAAAAATTTGAAATTTTTACTTACTTTCATTAATACTTTTAATAAAAGTTAAAACTTTTATTTTTTGTTATCTTAGTCTGCACTTATCGTTTATTATTTCCAACTACAAACTGCGAACATGTTCGTTGGTCTCTTTCTCGTTATTTTAATGGCGGCCGCCTCAGCGTGGATTGTTGACGGTAATAAGAACGCGAGTTGGCCGCGTGGATGATGGACGAGGATCTGGAAGACTGTGATGTAAGCAGGGCATATATGTATACGTTTTTATATGTATAGGTTTTGTATGTATATGTTTTTGCGCTACACGACACGTAATGGAAGAGCCAGACAATGTATGTATGTATATGTGTAGTCTTGAATGAAATTTTTAATAAATAAATGAATGTAAAAATTTAAATTAAATTTGCAATTGTTTTGCCTTATGCTTTCGTCAACTTCAAATAGCTGTCCGGATTGGCCTGAAGAAAGCTGAATGGCGTCTGCTCGCCGTTCAATGTTTCAACTACAATGTCGCCAAAAATTTTGCTGTGCGTGCACACCTTGCCCACGTCGGCGGCCAAGGTGGGCCCTTGTCATTTTTGTCGAATATTGTCCACCGTAATTTGCGGAAAATGGCAAAGAGCGCTTACTCACGATATCGATGTACACGGGTGCTAAAAGCAAGGTAGTGGAATAAAGTGGAGAAATGAAAATTGCGCTTCCGAAGGTGGAGCGGTCTTCTAGAAAAAGTCGGAGCCGGAGGCAATAAGCTTGTGATCATCCATCCAAACTTTGCTATTTATGCAATTTTTAAATTCAGGCATACCGTAGGGAGGGGGGAGTGATTTTGGACCTTTTTTTGGATCAATGAAATTTATTTGAACTTTTCAAATTCAAGTTACTAGTTCAAGTTGAGGCGAAAAAAGATTAATATACCAGTTCGACTTGAACTTTCCATTTTAAAACACTTTTCAAGCCTTTTTCGGAGTTTATGGTTTTTTAATAACCATACGCTTACCGCTTTCAACGGTCGTTATCTCAACCGTAGCGCCCACGAGAAAGTCAATTTTCTGTTCATCGTATGTTAGTCGACCTCCATTTTGCGTGATTACTTCAATTTCACCCGAAAATGTTATCTTTGACTTCTTGATTAGATGGAAACGCTCATCAAATCGAATGTCGGCATTGCACATTGTCTGAAGTTTTTTGGTGGAATATGCGAGGCCTTTAGTCAAAATCAAACGGCATTCCAGTCGGATGACTTGGGAGTTATTGTGTGGGTAGGCGCTCACTTTGATCATAATTTCCTCAGACGGCTCTGAAAAAATGTGCTTTTGTAGTGTGAAATAACATAAATTCACAACTGTTTGATGAACTTCATGATTACCCAAAATTTCGATTTTCGTGTACTTCCATCGGGATTTATCTTGATCCTTTGACGAAACAGACGCTAACGGGTCTTTCGGCTCCAACGCCAAACGGTATTGTGTTCGATGCTGGTGCGTCGTTCGCAAAACATTTTAAACCATTCGCGCGCTTGCCTTTCCTCAATCATCTGACATTAAAACATCCCGTTGCTTTTTCGAGCACGTAGAGCCAATATACATACAAAGACGTATACATATATGTATTAGTGTGAATGCATGTGCTTGAAATAAGCTTCGACCAAAAAAATCACACCTTGATCAAATCAATCTTTAAAAAAATAAAATATTTAATGAGCTAAATAAATGTTTTTCCAAGTTTTTTTAGACATATTTACATTTTTTTGTGAAATAATATTTTTGTTTGAATGTCAGAGAATAAATTTGCAATTTACGAGCACTGCAAGAGAACCATATATAATAATAAAATTAAAAAAAGAATAATAATAAAAAACACCAAAATCAAAAACATCAAAACAAAATATGTTATGAGTATAAATACGAAACAATTTTTTATTTTAAGAACGGAGAATCACTTTAGCCAAAACAAGCATTTAGTGTCATTCTGTTGTGTCAATGCTTCTTTTTTTTAACCATCAAAAAGTTTTTGGTCGCTTTTTTGCTGTTATGAATGGCTGCTTTAAATTTATATATACTTTTTTGTAACATTTTGTTAATATATATANACGGCCTGTTCCACATTTAATTTCACGTCGATTTCCTCCTTGTCGCGGCCCCATTTCGACTCCAACTTTCGCATCGCACAGCATCACAGCCCGACGGTAGTGACCATTCTGATGACTGGATTTTTCCCTATCTCCCACACATGAAGCGAAATCAAAGCGCGCACGGTCATAAGGGGATGCCTTCACACCGTTCGTCTTAAAGGATACCTTTGCTTTTGTCTGTTAAATAATCACATGTCATTTAAAAAAAATTGGCTACGACCTATACCAACACATTATTTACTCAAATAACACCGGTCCAATCTTTTGGCAAGCAAACTCCGATTGATTTGTTGCGTTGTGGTCAACCTCTGTGTGCTATACAAACAAAGGAAAATACCAAAAAGTTTATTACTTCACATAAATATTATACCACTTGCTCAATTTCTGGACACACAGTTATTACCAACAACACAGTCGCTAACAATAGCCAAGAATAACCGCGGTTTCGTTTTTCAAATTAACTTGAACACCGATGACTTGAATTTGAAATGTTGAAGTGAATTTCATTTTAACCGAAATGAGAAAATATTGATTTGAAGTAATTTTGTTTTATTGCATTTGAAGAAAGCTAGCGCGTGAAAGAACAATGTCATAAAACATATTGTTCGTTAATCTACAATTGTAAATGTTCTCGGCGGCTTCTTTGAATCTGCGAAAGGCGGCGGTCGCCAAAACCGGCAAGCGCTCGAAATATGAACATACTTCGGCCGCCAGCTCGGCTTGGAAGACGGAAAATGCGCGCGCCACACGCGCGTTACTCCAGTCGATCAGCATTATCGTTTTCATTGTCGCAGCTAAAATGGTTGAAATTTCTTACTTCAAATGTGTTGGTGCATGCCAGCAGTCATAAATTTTACCTAATTCATAAATTTTACCTAATTTTTAAATTCTCTTTAATTTTTTCTTATTTTCGCAAATATGTCAGATTTTATTTAGCGTTAGATGTTTTTAAGTGCAAATTTTGGGTTAAGTTTGACAATATTTCTTCAAAAAATTATTTATGCATGCATTTGAATTGAACAATATTTTCTTCAAATTTTGAAAATTTTCGAAAAAATGGCCGATTTTTCGAAAATCGAAAAATGAAAATGAAAAGGAAAAAACGTCGAAAATCTTTCTCCTATCCACTTTTCTAGTGTTTACATTTTTTGAACTTTTTTTTCTCGCATCTTTATTTCAATTTTAAGTCATTGATGTCAATCGATAGCTCTCGTCATTTCGCTTTCGGGCAGGCCGAGCCCACAACTTTACAGCCTCGAACTAAATTGTAGTCAAAATCAAAGTGAAGATAAATGAAGTTTAAAACATTGAACCACTACACATTTCCAGCTGTCAATCAAGGCTGAACATCGCTCTTCACATAGCATTTGGTTAACGTTGACTCCAAAAATCAATAAGAACTCTAGTTAGAGAAATAAAAATTATTTGAAGTATATTGAAAATAGGCAAAGAACATTTCTGGAAAAGTGTTGTACTCGCATAAAATACACGTTATTACGAGAAAGACAAGATTTTCCCAAAATTTGAAAACCTTCGCTGAGTGTTTGGCGTTGGGATGCATTTTTGGAAGGCAAAATTCTTTTAATGGATTTCGGATTTGCAGGTCACCAACAAGTCACAAAAATATAATTAATTTTCGTTTTGTCTTCGATCCCCCGCTCTGATCGGCTGCATTAGTCAGTCGTGACGGTCCGGCACACGACAAAGTCGCATTGTCGGCCGCGGCGGTTAGCGCGAAGGCGGCCGCGTACAGCACACAAAAGCACACACCAACGCTAGCTGCCCTACTCGAATATCGCAAAAAATTATTATGAAATAAACAAAAATGGAATTGACAGCGTTTTGTTGAACGAACTTTTTAATAATTAAGTAAAAAGTATTAAAAATGGTAAAAAAAATTTGGTAAAAAATAAAGACTAAAGTACAACAGTTAAAGAAATAAAAACATAAAAACACAAAACAAAAATAATATTCTTATAACTTTTGAGTCATCTACGAACTTTTTTTAAACAAATAAAGAACGACTTCCCCATTCCAAATAATCGACTCTTCTTGATGTAATAATAAGAAAAGTACTATTGAAAAGATTATTGCTAATTTAAAGAAATGTTTTGGCAATACTTGAACTTTTCCTATACTATTATGAAAAAATACAAAATTATAGAACTTTGGAGAAGTAGAAGTTGGTGGAAATGTGTGGAGGTTGAAACAATTTTTTCTGCCAAACTTGATGGCACACACGCGTTTACTAATTTGAAAGCATCGGAGAACTACCGCAGTTTCAAACTTCTCAGCGCGCGCCGGTTATGGCGCCTTTCCCAGCTGTAGAGGAAAATTATAATTGTAGATTTGTGAGTAATTTGTTTTATGATTTTCGTCACGATCGACTACGCTTTTATCAAATGATCTTTTAAAATTAAATTTGAGTAAAAAATAATTTCTACCTAAAAAATTTCCATCAAAAATGGTATTACCCGAAAAATTAGTCAAAAAATCAAATCAAAAAATAAATGTACATCAAAAACTTAAAAAAATAGATCAAAAAATGTAATAAATAATGACATTTTCAACGTTTTTGCCATCATTTTTCTTGTCCTTTTGACGGTTTTTCCAGTTAAATTTTAATTTTCTTGTTACACATTACACAATTATAGATAAAATAATTTTTTTAGCATTATTTTCTCCCATTTTTGAAACATTCGCGAAAATGTATCCCAGATTCAACTACAACGCAAATGAATTCTACATCCAATGCGGCTGTGTTAGCTTTCATGCAGAGGTTAGTGGTTCTTTGTTGTTTTTAGTTGTTGTTGGATATAGTCTTTGTTTATGATTATGAAGGTTTGAAAAAAATAAAACTGAATTTTTTTCCAGAATTTGGCTGACTTTTTTGTCGAGTTTGTTATCTTGTTGAAGTTTTGCTCGATTGAAATTTAATTATTATTAAAATCTCAAAAGTTTTTATTAAAATTTTGTAATGAAATAAAAAATTTTATTTTTTACTTTCTATATGTATTTTTCAACTTTTCGCTTACTGCACTGTGCTTTAAGTTTCAGCTTAACTTCTATTTTCAGAAAGGTGCCTACTTGATCGCCGTGGCCGGCATCATTTTGGGCTTTTTCGGCTCGCTCTACGCGCCACTCAATGCGGCGAACGTCAGCGCCAATTTCGCGCTGATCGTGGTGTGCATGGGAATGTTGTCCGCGCAAATATACATGAAACAGAATCTCTATGTGCCTTTTCTTATCCTTAATGTAAGTTTGTTGAAGCGCAAAATACATTCAAAAAAAGATTTAAACGTATTTTTAGATAAAATTTTTTTTTAAATGTTGTATGACAAATAATCGTAATTTAAATTTTTCTAAAATCTGTATAATAATTTTGATTTTATTTCATAATTTTTAATATTGAGCTTTTATGTTTTAGGCTATTAGCGCTGCAGTCTTGCTATTTGTGGCGAGTTTTTTGACTATTGCTACGATAGGTGTAAAACTGGCAAATGACCAGCATCGCCAGTTAAGCAATGTTCAAGGTAAGCTTTTCTGTCAGCTCTCAATGGCCGTCGGCCGATAATAATCGCCCTGTTTGGAGAAACATTACGAATAACTAAATTTGACGATAACTAAATATTTAATATGTGTGTATCAGGGGTGTAACAATTTTCGATTTTCGGAATTTACCGAAAATCGAAAAAGATTTCAAAGTACCATAACTTTTTTCAAAATGAACTTTTTTGAGTTTTTCTTTGAATTGTTTNAGTTATGGTACTTTGAAATCTCTTTCGATTTTCGGTAAATTCCGAAAATCGAAAATTGTTACACCCCTGGTGTGTATATATACCAGAGGCGTAGCCAGAAAAAATGTTGCTGAGGGGTGGGGCCAAAACCAAAATTTTTTTATATTAAATTTTAACCCAAAAGTTTTAACCCGAAAATTGCAAAATAAATTATGAGCGAAAACCGAAACAAGTTAACTACCGTAGTCTATAATTTTGCACCGAATTTTTAGCCGTAAATTGTCTCCTCATTGCGCTACTTCTCGCGCTGGCAGCCGCACTCAATGCGTGGCTGTTCGCGGTTGTGCGACGGGCGCGCGCGTTCCTGAAGTATCGTAGCAGATTCACGGATGCCGTCTGACGCCAGAAACACTGCGCCAATTTCTTTTCAACTTTTTTTGAATTTTTCTTTTACCTATTTTTCAATTTTCACTTTTACGACGTTCTTCATGACTTTCGACCTTTATCAAATGTAAATTTCGGATTTTTTCAAAACAATCAATAAATTATTTATTTTCGAATTTAAATAAATCTACCTTTTCTTGGAGAATTTATAAAAAACGAAAAAAAAGTAATGCAACAATCTAACCGATTATAAATATTTTGTGCCAAATCTGCTAAAAAACTTTCATTTTTTTATTCATTACATAAAAGTTCATTTTGAAACTTTGTCAACGTATTAGATTACGCCTCGAATTATTCAAAGAAATGGCACAATTTGAGACAAGTGATTTTATTAAAACTACAAAAATGTGGTAAATCATACTGTACAGTTTTTTTTAATTTTTTTATATTATACTGATAATTTTCATTTTTTTTCCTGTAAACATACAAATGTGTTTTGTGTCGTGTTCTTGATTCAATTCACAAACATCATCGTCCCTCATCCAAGATGATCCCGGCCGCGGCGAAGTCGTGTTATTCCCACAAACAAACCCAAAAATTTTTTTGGCCGCAAACAGCAACCCAAAATATCCGATAAATAACATTACCGTATGTTATGAACTAATTTAAGACAATGAAAACAATTTAAATCGCAGCGACCATAGCCTCAAGCAAATGCTGGATCTGGCCCAGGAGTCCCTGGGTGATGTTGCCGGTGGCGAGCAGCGCATTTATTTGGCTGAGAAGAGCGCCCAAGCCCTGGCCGAGGTTGGGCAGGGGCGTGGCCACGCCGGGCAGAACGTCGTTGAGCACCGAGCCCAATTCACTCTGAACGCTCGAGATCACAGATACTAAGTCACCCTCAACGGCCTTGAGGATCGAGCTCAGGTCTCCCGACGTCAGACTGGAGATAATTTGCTGAAGAAGTTGCTGGATGTCTTCGAGAAGGCTTTGCTTGGCGCCAAGATTGCCAGCGGCGAGCAGCGCGTTCACCTCAGCGAGTAACGCGACCAACTCCGCTGCCACCGCACTCGACGCGTTATCGTCCGAGCCGCCGAGGATGCCCCCGAGCACGGAGCCGAGGTCGCCCACGACACTAGAGAGACCTAGCGAGCCGATGAGATCGCGGCGCTGGCGATGGGCTGCCGCTGCCGCCTCCGTCGAAAGCACGGAGACTACTGATTGCGCGAGCAGAGCGAGGACGATTTTGCTCATCATTTTAGTAGTGTTTTGTCTAAAAGCATTGTGTTTAAATTTATTAAAAACCATAGGATAATCTCGGTTGTTTCGTTTCTCATTGTCACTAGTAAGGAATCTAGTATGTAGTTTAATTAAAAAGTGAAAATTTGAAAACAAAAATGATAAAAATGAAATAAAAAAAATGATACTAAAAAGTGAAAAATGTTTATAGACGAAAATGCTGTAATTGTCGTGCAAATTCCGCTGATCAAACTCCGTTCGTTGCAAATCCGTTGCCGAATTGTTTGGCCGGGTCAATGTTGAAAACAATTGAATCTTGTGATTGGTGGTGCTACCCATATCGAACTGTAATCTTAAATTATTTTAATATTTTACGAAAATGTTTGGAATACGTGGTTTACTGCATACAATTTAGAACAATTTTTCAACGCTAAGTAGAAATTCACTTTTTAAATTGTTGACTAAAACCGTTCAAAACTGCGATAAAAAATGACACGAAACAAAAGAATAATCACTAATTTGCATACTCATCGAACACTCAGAACTTTGCACTTTTGCACAATCATTGCGGATTTACATGCCAAATACAAAGTGTCGCACTGTAATTCGACTGTATAAAAGAACAAAATGTTTGCTTTTTCAATAATTAAAAATGAATGTCAGTCAAATTTTTTATTCATTATTTCTTTGAATTTGAACTGTAGAGTCGTGTAATTTGCAACAAAGAAATAAAAAAAATTTAATTTAACCATTGGATTTAATTTAATGTGATTTACATAGCAGATTTATTATACGTTATTAACCAAAATTTATTAATAAATTCAAAAATTTTAGACAAAAAAATCACCAAAATAATGAGCAAACCCGTTCTTGCTCTGCTCGCGCTCTCTGTGGTCGCCGTGCTGCGATCTCATCGGCTCGCTAGGTCTCTCCGGTGTCGTGGGCGACCTCGGCTCCGTTCTCGGTGGTATTCTGGGCGGCTCGGGCGATAGCGCCCCAAGCGCGGTGGCGTCAGAATTGGTCGCGTTGCTCGCTGAAATGAACGCGCTGCTCGCCGCTGGCAATCTTGGCGCCAACCAAAGCCTTCTCGAAGACATCCAGCAACTTCTTCAGCAAATTATCTCCAGTCTGACGTCGGGAGACCTGAGCTCGATCCTCAAGGGCGTTGAGGGTGACTTAGTATCTGTGATCTCGAGCGTTCAGAGTGAATTGGGCTCGGTGCTCAACGACGTTCTGCCCGGCGTGGCCACGCCCCTGCCCAACCTCGGCCAGGGCTTGGGCGCTCTTGTCAGCCAAATAAATGCGCTGCTCGCCACCGGCAACATCACCCAGGGACTCCTCGGCCAGATCCAGCATTTGCTTGAGTTTAAATTGTTTTCAATATTTGAGAATTATAACGTATTTCATAATAAAATTTTAAAGCATATTTACAGCTAACTGATCACGAGCAAATTTTTTTTTCAGAATATTATAAATTTTAAATTTCAAGATTCAATTTTTTATTGGGTGGTAGATGATGTATATCATCTACTCAAAAATACAAAATCAAAAAAACCTAAAAAAAATTTTTTTTTAATCTTGCTACCAAAGAAAAAAATTGCGTCGTACCAAGTGCTTGAATCATTTTTGAATCCAAATGAGCCGAATCCGGCAAAAATTTTTACGATTTCGTTTGCTCAAAAACCGCTTTCTCGCTGTTCTCGCCGTGCAGTTGAATCCGAATCCAGTGTTCAATTTTTGATTAAAAAAAAGTTTTTTGAATCCGAATCCGGATTCAATTATTTTTGAATCCAGATTCAAATTTTTTATATCAAAAAAATTAAAAAGGTACCTGCATTTTTTCGTCCTTTGGGTCACTTGTCGATTTTGATGCCCGTTTTCGCTTTTTCTGATGTTGTCCAGACAGAATTTGTCGATATTCTTTCCAAATTTTTTATTTCTACCAGTGGATTCCTACATATTTTAACCAAAGTTTTATCAAAGATTTCACAATCCAACAAAATTTATTTTATCATTCTTTGTTACATCAATTTTGTAATTCTTTATACAAATATATACAATTAATTACATAAAAATTTATTCTTCATTTTGTTGGCGCCCATGTCCGGTTTGCTTGCGTCGATGATCTCCTGCAAATTCGTTAATCCTAAAGCAAAAATATTACGTTGCAAATTAGTTAATCTTTCTTCAAAATTCTCCAAAAAAAAATTTATATTCATCGATTAAAATAGGGAGAAAATAATAACATTAAAAACTGGAAACATTTTGGATTAGATAGGGTGGTGTTTGCCTAGTTCATTGCGGCTGCTCACCTGTGCCCAAAAACTGCTTATCGATGCCCAAAATTGCTTGCTGATGCTGACAATTTGCTCGGCGCTGCTCTGAATCTGGCTAGTAGGTCTGGCTGGTTTCGGTTTTCCAATAATAAATTGTTTGCCCAACTAAAACGGGTACTTCTTCAGTCTCCCCATAAGCCAAATCCTCCCTACAGTTCATAACATTTTGTCACTTATTTTTCTTCAAAACGCTAATAAAAGTAACCTAGAATGGTTTTACAGCTTATAAAATCTATTCTAAGTAACTTGAAAAATATGCAAAAATATTTGGTCAGTGGAGGAAACTGAAAAAGTCACCGAAAAAACATAACAGAATAATTACCCGTATTATAAAACACAAAAGCCCACATATTAATTAAATAAAAAATAAATAAATGATAATTACCTGAAATTATTGAAAAAACATTTTTGAATCCGCAGTTTGAATCCGGGAATTCAATCGGATTCAAAGCGGATTCAAGTCCCAGCACAGTTTGAAAGACTTTGTAGCGGGACTCCCCGTGCGTCCAACTCCTCAATCCTTCACCATATTTATTTACGTACAAATAGTGGGGAAGAGAGGAGCCAGTGGGGAAGCAACCGATTCCCAGCTGG
>SAUE01000509.1:0-19140 GCA_009724625.1 Deladenus siricidicola
TGTGTGTGTGTGTGTGTGTGTGTGTGTGTGTGTGTGTGTGTGTGTGTGTGTGTGTGTGTGTGTGTGTGTGCACACAGCAAAATTTTCTCATTCTTTTGTTTAGTGAAGGCGCCAATTTAAACAAAAAAATTGATAAACAACAACAACAACCAGTCAACAGCAAGACAACAACAGCAGTAAGACAACAATAACAGCAAAACAACAATAATAGCAAAACAACAATAACAGCAAGACAACAGCTGCAAAAAGCGAATGTAATTTCACCTACCATAACAGCTGATGAGCTCATTGAACTGCCATTACTGTTGTTGCTGCTGCTGCTGTTGTTGTTGTTGTTGTTGTTGTTGCTGCCGCTGCTGTTGTTGTTTCCATTATTAATATTGCCACTGTTGCTGCTATTGCTGCTGTGCAGCTGTTGTGTATGACCGACGGCCATCATTGCATTGTGCTGCTGCTGCTGTTGTGATAGTGCTGATGCTGCTGCTGTGCCCACAGACACTCTGCCTCCACCACCACCAGCAGCACTGCTATTGCCGCCGCCTGCTGCCGCCGCCGCCGCCGCTGCTGCTGCTGCCACAGCCATTCGCTGCTGTTGTTGTTGCTGCATCGCTGCCATATATTGCTGCTGTTGCTGTTGTTGCTGCTGCTGGTGGTGATGGAGCATTTGTTGCTGTAGCAGTTGCTGCTGTGCGGCCGCTGCCGCAGCAGCAGCAGTCGCCGTGGCAGAATGCCCTGGATAGTCTGCCATATTCAGTGCTGCTGTTGGCTGCTGCCGCTGCTGCTTTTCTCTTCTCTTTTTACTGCTGCTGCTACTGCTGTTTCACACAGCTGGCCGACGACGGACGACAACGACGTTCGCTGCTAGAGGTGATTTTCCTCTCTCTCTCTCTCTCTCTCTCTCTCTCTCTTTCTCTTTCTCTCACTGTCTCTCACTCATCATTCATTACCGTTTTCGTTCTTTTAATTTTCTAATTATTATTTATTTTCGATGTGGCAGTTAATGGCGAGCAAACAGCAAAAATGTCTTTTTTGCTGTTTTATTTCTCAAAACGTGTGTCTGAGTATATAGATAGATAGTGAATGTGTCTATGTGTGTGTGTCTTGTATATGTGTGTGTCTTTGTATGTCTATGTGTGTCTGTGTGTATGTGTCTTTCTCTGTGTATGTGCATGTTTGTGTATGTTTGTGTATGTATGTTAAATCAATCCACAACAGCAGCGCTAGACAACAGCGCTAGCGATACGTGTGAAGAGAAATAACGCGCGTGTGTGTTAAAAGACATACACACACAACGCAGACAGACACACCAACAGACAGACAGTCATACGCTCCCCGCAAATTAACGCTTGAAGACGGCGGCCATCATCGCTGCGACAGTCGGCAGAAGCAGCAGCAAAAAACGGCCGGTGACAGCAGTAAAAGTGCACAACAGCAGCAGCTTTGTTGCACTTAGCTGTTGTGTGTATACTGTGTGTGTGTGTGTATAATGTGTATACTGTGTGTATGTGTGTGTTTCTGCGCAAAAGACGTACGCGTCAGCAGCAGCTATAAATAGTGAAATTTTACCCTCATTATCGCTGTGTTAATACGTGCAAAAAAATGTGGAAAATTAATTGTTCTCATAAATTAATATAAGAAAGCTGCTGCGCTGAATGCTGCTGCCACAGCTAGCTACCTCCACAGGCAAAAACTTCCTCAAAAATAAAGGTAAAAAATATTTTCACACAAAAACTAATAATTTAACTCCAAAAAAATATCCGCCAAAAGCGTCACCGCCAAACTGAAAATAACTTTTTCGCTGCGCTTTCTTCGGCTGCTGCTGTTGCTGCTGCGGTGGTGGCGGTAGTGGTGGTGGTGGTGGTGGTGGTGGTGAAAGGCTAGCTGGAATGAAATATTGTTTTTTACGAGAAAAAAAGAAAGGTTTGTACGTGTTCTTGCTGTTGCTGTCGCTGCTGTTGTTGATGCTGCTGCGTCGAGAATTCCTGAAAAAAGCAGCCAGCGGAAGGAAGAGACGTGTACAAACAACTGCACACGGCGACGGAGGAATTTTTCTTTCTTTTTTTTTTGGTTTTTCGCTGTTGTTTTGAAGTGGAAATATGTCGCTGTGGGAGGAAAAGGGGAGAAAGTTGAAAAAAAAATTTTTGCTGTGTTGAAATTGCTGCTGCCTGCCAGCACCGCCGCCGCCACCGACGATATAGATAGGTATAACACTCTCGCACACACACACGCAAACAAACAAACGTCACCGCAGCCAGGCGTCACCACAGCAGCGGCAGCGGCGGCGACAACAGCGCTGCCACAGCGGCTGCAATACCTGTTGGCGTGGTGGCGATCTGCTTGAAAGTTGCGAGTTTTCAAAAAAATGATTTTCAATTTGCATAAAAATTCATTTTTTGCTGAATAAAAAGTGTAATTTATTACATTTTATAAGGGGTGACTCGGCGGCCGCCGGACCGTGCCCACACAACTGAGCGCGCCGGGCTGGGCACGAGACCGACCTTGGCGATGGTACAAGTCATAAACTCAAGTTCCCGATACTTTTTCTGGCCACGCCCCTGACAACCATCTCCCAGAAACTTTTTTTTGGCCACGCCCCTAGTGCCCAACTCCACAAAACTTTTTTTTGGACGCGCTCCAAGTTTTTACTTTTTGGACGCGCTCCTAGTGCCCACCTCCCAGAAACTTTTTTTGGCTACGCCCCTGACGCCCACCCCCTCCCCTCCCCAAAACCTTTATTCTGGCCACGCCTCTGTGCCTCCGGTGACCGTTTGCTTTTTTTGTCTTTTTCCTGCCGCAAGTTATGGCACACTTTCTGATTATACCATCGAATCTCTCTCCCTCCACGTTCTTTCTGCTTTATTTGTTTTTTCTTTGAGAATATAAGTGATCACACAAAAATTCGCAATTTTTTATTCAACAGTTTCGCATTCTAATAGAACAAAATCATCTTGGAACAACAAAAAAATCTTGTTCCCCACCACACAGCGAACAAATTCGACCATCCACCGCTACCGTTGCTGCTGTTGCTCTACGGCATGAACAAAATGAATGAAGAACGCACACAAAAAAATAAAATAATAATGATGATGATGGTGGAATACCGTCGAGAAATCCTACTACATAATTTGCAATTAAATTACAAATCAATCCAAAAAACCGAACACACACACACACGAAGGAGAGGGACAGAGAAAAAGAGAAAAAAAATTTCAATTTGAAAAATATTTGAAAGAATAAAATTAACGCGCGAAGAAGTGGATGAAAGTCTTTTTTTGCATTTATTTCAATCGAGCTAAAAAATTTAAAAATTAAAAAAAAAGTAGAGAATTTTACCCATACTCGGTAGGAAAAAGGATACAGTACACGATGAGACGTTACATAAATATTACCTTAGAGACTATCCAGCAAAACAAATAAAGTGGTTGATGATGAGAGGAGAGATTGCTAATAATTTGATCGAGTGTTTGTTTGCCCTATTGTTTGTGAGAATACATATGGACAGAGCTGGGGGGGGGGTGTTCTCGACTTTTCAATGATTTAAGAATCGAATTGAACGCCCTTACACCGAAATCTAGAGCAGTGGAGTATTAAGAGGGTGCAGTGGGGCCATACCGACAGCTTAGAGACCACACAGCGAAAAAAATTAGGTTTTTAAAATAAATTTTTGGCTGCAAATTCTTAAACACACCACTGGTCTAGTGTTAAAGTTTGGGGGAAGCTTCAATGTAAACAGTTAAAATGTAGGGATGATGTGGCCCCCAACTCCGTTAGCAATACATTTTTTGGACTAACATGAATTTTTTTGGGGAGACAGCAATCAATTGAAAGAAGACTTTCCCGAAATATTCCCCCAAAAAAGGCATTTTTACACCAACTTTCGATGAACGTAGTGAGTGACTGAGAGTGAGTGAATCACTATCGCTACAGCGGAACGCGATACTACACATGGGGCGACGATGACGACGATAGGAGCGACAAAAATAGCGATCGAAGCCATAAATATTCGATAATAATAATAGAAAGAATAAATTCATCGATACAATACAAAAAGTTTACCATAATAATGTATGCTACTAGCAAAACAAAATGAAGAAATACAAAATGGAAGTGACTACACAGAGTGGCGGCGGACGTGAGCAGCCGGCCGCCCCCGCGATTTTTTTTTGAAAATACAAATTATAATCCCAAAAACACAGTTAAAAAAGCGCTTCCTATGCACATAGTACGTACGTACGTTCGCCAAAAGAATACGGTAAAACAATTATAAGAAAGAAAAATCAATAAACCACACAAAATATCGAAGAAACAAGTTGAACGAGATGAGAATTTTTTTATGTTTTGTTTTTTGTTTGGCCCCCTCTCATAGTGAGCGCAGGCAGTTTGCGTTCAAACGCGTTTGAAATTCCAATTTTTTATTTATTTCTATTACCAAACAATCGCGAACAATTTCTAAAACATATTAGAAATCCATTGAAAAATTCCAAAATCAGTGGGAAATGTCTTCAAAAAAATATTTTTCATCGAAAAAAAACATTTTTTATCCCCACCCCACGGGCCAAAGTCGCTCTACTGCTTTTCACTGAAGGTGAGAATGACCAGACCATAAGTTGTAACTGCAAAGACGAAGAAAAAGAGAAGAGCGCGAAAAAATCGATCAAGATTCTTACGGCGCAAAAAGTAGCTAACAATTTACAAAAGAATAAAGTCGGAAAAGCCAAATATTAAAAAAATTCATACCAAATAAATATAAAAAACAATCAAAATAAAAGAAAAAAATGAAAAAATAGGGGGCAGCAAAAAACTGCGCGCAAAATTCGGTGCAAAACTGCGAGTCTTGCAGGAGAAGCCGGCCGGCGGGCCGATTTGAATGGCCAATGCAAAGTTTTGAAAATTGTGTGCGTAGGTCGGTCGGGCGGGAGAGAGGTTTACATGTATGGATTCGTGTAGGCGCCAACGTCCGAATACAATGCAGAAGCGGCGCTGAAATCAAAATAATTAATAAAAAATAGATCATCATCAGCATTCAAATTAGTTGAAAAATTAAATCGCTTTGAAGTTGAATTTTCTTCTCGCCAAATTTCATTAAAAAATATGTTCCATTAGCACGCCCACCCAACAACAAAATCAGAAAAATGTTATTTTCCGATAAAAAAAACTAAAGCCAATAGAAATACTGCAGAAATGTTTGAAATTTTTTATATTGATCAAGAGCAAACAAACTTACGACAAATCGAACATGTTGTGAATCGGCCGATTTGACGCGGCGGCAGCGGCGGCCGCCGCCGCTGCTGCCTGAAGCGCCACAGGCGCCGTCGAATTGGCCGTGCAGCCGGCATTCGCGTACTCCACACCGCCGCTGGCAGCCACCGCCGCAGCCATCATCGACGTCACCGGACTCATGCGATGCTGTTGCTGCTGCTGTTGTTGTTGCTGCTGATGATGTTGCTGTTGTTGTTGCTGAAAGTTCAGCAAATGTTGATTCAGTTGTTGCTGGTGAAGTTGATTTTGTTGTTGCTGCTGTTGAAACATCTGCTGCTGCTGTTGCTGCTGCTGCTGTTGTTGATGCTGCTTCAGATCGATCATTGGCCGCACCACCGCACAGCGCATACTCGACTTTCGCGCACCCGAAAGCGACGCGGCAGATGAGCCCGACGCCGTCGCTTTGCCGCCCGCGTTCGCTATACCTAGTGCCGAGCTCTGCGGCATCACGATACCCGATAAATTGTGCATCGACGCGCTGTTTTGTGCGTTCACGCCCAAATTTCCGCTGTTACCGCCCAAAAGCGAAGCGGCACCAGCGCCGTTGTTGGTGTTGTTGTTCGCGTTGTTCTGGTTCATCGCGTTGGTGACCGCGGCCGCCAAATTCATCATGCTAGCGCTGTTGTTGAAGCCGCCGTTGGAGTTCAGCATCGAATGCAGAGACGCGTCATCGACGCTAAACAACAGAAACATTTAATTTTTGTATTCTTAAAAAAATCAAAAACAAAATTGCGTTTTCTTTTTTGTTTGTAAATCTTTTCTTACTATAAGTAAAGATTACCCATCGAGATTTTGATCGGAGAGCGCCGCATTAGGAAACACCAATCCGTAATTGTTGCCATTTTTCAGTCGATTAAAGTCGCAAACGCCGTTGCCGCCGTTGTGCACGTTCGCATTCAACAGCTGCGCCCACTCCTCCTGTTGCTGTTGCTGAAGTGCCTAAAGAACATCATATTGGTGAGAAAGCCAAACTCTACAAATTAGCTCATTTATTTGCAAAAAATATTACATGTTGTTGTTGCTGCTGCTGTTGTTGTTGTTGCACAAGCATATGCAGTTGTTTTGCCTGTTGAGCGGCAGCGGCGGCGGCCGCCGCCTGCTGCTGTTGTTGTTGTTGCTGCTGTTGAGCGGCGGTCTGCGAGAATAGATTGGGAAATTGCTGAAGTGCGGCGGCCGCTTGGGCCACCACCAGCGGATTCTGCGCATGGACGAACGCGTTTTGCGCTAGCAGCAATTCCGACGGAAATAGCGCGGCGGCCGCAGCGGCCGAACGATGCGCCGCTGCGGCTGCAATAGCCGCCGCAGCCGTATTCCACATCAGTGGTGGCGGTTGGGCCTGCGCGCCCGCCGTGCCGGCCATTGTCGTCTGACCAGCGGCTGCCACCTGCTGCAGCTGGTGGTGCTGGTCAACGAAAGAGACCGGCACAAGCTGGCCAGGAAGGGCGAGAAACTGTGGCTGACGTGCTAAAACAACGCGAGTGTAAAAATAGTATTTATAATGTATTCATAATAAATATTTATAACAAAATAACATTAAAATTTGCATTAGAAAACTATAGGCGTATTTACTTTGGATACTATTATTAGTTATTAGTATTAATATTGTTTTTCCATTATAAATATAAGATTAGCGTGAATAAAAGATAAATAAAATCAAAAAAATGGAAAATAATTGCAAAATAAAGCTCACCATAGGGCAATACGGCGGCCAACGGTTGATAGACGTACGGTGGTGCGCCAACCGGAGCCGTGTTCTGTGACGACGCTGCGGCAGCAATTTGAGATGTGGCCGCGATAGCGTTGTAGTGCTGCAGTAAATTGGAGAAGTCCGGCGGCTGAAGCTGAAACGCAGCTGCGCTCGTCGCTGGCTGCTGCTGTTGTTGGGCAGCGACTGCCGCTGCTTGTTGCTGCTGTTGTGCGACAACAGCTGCCGCGGCAGCAGCCGCCGCTTGCGGATTCGTGACGGCAGCAAGCAGCGAAGGCGCCGAATTTTGGTGCGCTTTTCCTGCCGCAGCCGCTGCCGCAGCCATCGTCGAAACAATAGATTGCGGCTGCAACTGCTGCTGCGCTGAAATTCCGTTGGCGTTCGCGCGCTGCACCACGTACGACATCCGATCAACGCGGTGGCAAATCTCCATTCGCTGTTGAGCGACATTTGTACTAAAAACATTATTGAGCATGCAAATTATGAAAAAAAAGCAAAAAACGGTTACAATAAAAACTTCTTAAAAATATTAAAAAGCGAAAATTTTTATGGTTACAAGCATTTTTTAAACTTATTTTGAGACGACCTGCTTGAAGCTTCACTATGGGCTAGCACATGAATAAAATTGTAGCAATAAATTTTACTTCCACGGGGTTTTTAACCGTGTTACAATAACACGTAGCTAAAAACCTGTGGATTTCATTAACAACCTAGCCCACAGTGAACTTCCTCCAAAAAAGCCTCAATACCTGCCGGAGCGACCCAATACAAAACAAAATATCAAACAAAAATATAATTAGAAAAAACCGTACTATTTTGTGCGGCACCAATCTTGTAGATGGTGCATGGTGACGAAAGAGTGCTGAAGACCGCCGTCGGGCGTCAGCCGACTCTCCTGGTCGATGGAGAGCATTTGCTTGAGAATGTCGACAAACTCCCGGCGGTCCTCCTTCTCGCACACCGCGTCGATTTGGTCGAGATCGTTGGCGTTATGTACCTAAAAAATTTCACTACTTTATTAATCTTCAAAAAATTAAAATTAAATATAACTCCAAGAAAAATAAAAAAAATCATAAAAAAAATCCTTTAAGCAGTTATACGTATTTAGAATTATAAACCTGGTGTACACAAAAACATTAAAAATGAATTCATTCAAAAAAATTGCCGAAAAATAACTATTTTTTATCCAAGAAAAAAAAATAAACAATCAAATAATTACCGTAACAATGTCTTCAAGGCGGTTGAATTGATATTTGCGCGTCTCTTTGCTACGCGCCGACGCGTCCACTTCGTACTCCTCCGGCAACTTTATGTCCCAAAAGCCATTTTTCACCTAAATTACATGTAAAAAATGGTGATAGCAAGCGGAAAAATGCCAAAACTACAAACAAAATGCATAAAAATTAAATAAAAGTCTTTTTTCAAAGAAAATTCCATAAAAATGTAAAACCAGATAACACCATTTGCAAAAAAACAAAACAAAAACTTTTGAGGCACCACTCACAAATTTGAAAAAGCGCGACGTTTTGGCGGCGTCGGCCAGCAAAGGCTGTGGCGGAAGACCCTGCGTGTGGACGATGAAGCGGATTTGGTCGTATTCGGAGGAGCCGGGATACAGCGGCCAGCCCAAAAACAACTCCGCAATCACACAGCCCAGCGACCACATGTCGATGGACTCACGGAACGGAAGTCCGAGAATGATTTCGGGTGCTCTGCAAAAAAATTTAAATTAATTTTTTTAATTGCAAAAAAATATTGAAAACATTCCCAGCTATTCCGAACAAAATCGAAAAAAAATTCAAAAAAAAAATAAAAGAAAAAAGAATAATTTTTTTCAAAAAACTAAAAATTAAAAAAAAAATTTTTATCCCACAGCGAGCGGTAAATTAAAAATTAATAACGGGAAAAATGTTTCGGCGCGCCGGGTATCCTCCCCGTTTTATCCCTCATCCATTCGACCATCTTTAAGCATCAAAAAAATAATAAATAAATAAATACAATAAAGCCCGAACAATAAATATTCGTATAAAAATGTGAATAAAACATTTGTATGTATACCGATAGTAGCGCGATTGCAGGTAAGTGTTCGTGACGGCCTTACTGCGATGGGACGCCGAGCCGAAGTCGATCACCTTCACGCGGAATGGCTGATTGATCGGGTCGACGAGCATTATGTTCTCAGGCTTCAAATCCGCGTGAATCAGCTCCAACTGCTTCAGCTTGTAGAGCGCGGTTAGCACCTAACAATTTTCGATTATTTATGTTAAACATAAATTGTTGGATTCAAATTTTTTTTAATTTAAGATTTTATTTTCTTTACAATAATTGAATTCATATAGTCGAAATTATTATTCTCTACACGCGTATGCAGTACATTATAAAATGGTTCTTGCACGCGTTTTGAAGTTTTGTTTATGATAATTTTGAATTTTTATTCGAAAACTTTTTTGATTTGTTTGCTAAATTTGACTGCAAGTTTAATTTACAAATTAAATGTGCAAAATTCATTCATTCAAAACAAAATGCAGAACATTCTGCTTAGGACATTTTTGTTCAATTTCGGCGCAGTTCGCCGTTAAACATAATAATTTCAACTGTAAAAAAATATTTTCCTTTTTTCACACTCTACAGCCAATGAACAAATTTCTAGTGAGCAAAATTCCACGAGTATTAAATGCTAGAAAATCTCTCTCCTCACCTGCTGAACGATGGGCCGAATGTGGTTGAGTGGTAGCGGTGTGAATTTGTTGGACTTCAAAAAGTCGTACAAATTCTGCTCGAGCATCTCGAACACCAGACATGTGTGGCTTTTGTGCTGGAAGCACTCGAAGGCGCGCACAAAATTGAATTCCTCCGCGTTCTCGTTGCTCAGCCGCGACAGGATTGAAACCTGTAATTCTTTGGGTAAGAAAAATAACTTCGCGCAAATTGGCACAAAACTCCGCAAAAAAATTAAAAAAAATTCTAATAAATTAAAAAAAATATTCTGCTATAAAATATCAAAAAAATTGGAATATTTGGCCACACAACAAATAAATCTTTTAAAGAACGCTAAACGCAAACCAAAATCTCTTTTTTTTTTGCTAAAAACACTGCCAGACGTGAGAAAATAAATGGAGAACATAAAGAAAAAATTCCAATTTTGCAAATTTGGAATCCGAAATTATTCTCGCCTGCCAAAGGAAAACAGATCCCTACCGCCCATTTCACACAATCAAGCATAACAAAAAATTAAAAATTTAGAACAAAAATTAAAATTAGATAATCGGAGGAGTAATTGTCCGCTCACCCCCCCCCCTCAACAAAAAAGAAAATAAAAACATTATAAAAACAAACAAAAGCGCACCTCAATTTGTCCCTGACGCACGTAGCTGGGGTGCTTCTTGAGGATTTTGATGGCGACAATCTCGTTCGTGCCCTTCTTCCACGCCTTCACCACCTGGCCGAAGGTGCCCTTGCCGAGGAACTCGAGCACCTCGTACTGATGATGCGGCGACGCTAACACCTCGTTTTTAATCAACTGCAATTCCGAACTCAATTCAGCGGACAAAAATCGCTGGTAAATCGGTGGCGGGTTCAACTCCCCCGACGACACAAAGTACGTTCTCTTCGAGTTTGAGTTCATCTCTTGGGGCGGAGCGAAATACATTTTTGAAAAATGAAATGTCGGCATTTTGGAAGTGAAATGCTAGCTTGAATTAAATCAAAAATTTTGGAATCAAAAAATTGTCACCAAAAATTGATCAAAAATTCACATCATCAAATCCTTAGACAAATCAAAATTTCAGAAAATGCGCACAAAATTTAATTTAATTTACAATATAAAAATGGAAATTTAATTAAATTAAATGTGAATTTTTTTCACAGTGTCGTCACCACACATTGAAAAAAGAAATATTCCACAAAAAATCGAAAATAATTGCCAAAAAAGAAATGTCAAAAATGGGGTCGAAGATGTGTGAACTCCTTTATCCCACACAAATCACCTACTTGATATTCGCCCCTTTGGCTAAAGTTAAATTTCGACTTTCCCGCGCTTTTTTCTATCGCGGACAGCACTCATATATTTGGGTTTTGGGCATTTTTGATTACACAGATCAACATAATTTTTAATGAGCTATCCGCTGACATATCGATTGCCCACATTGATGGAATACTCGGGCAATCCAGAAAAGCGCGAGAAAGTCGAAATTTAACTGGAACTCCTTTATTCCACACAAATCACCTACTTGATATTCGCCCTCGGTGCTCTGACGCGACTTCGTTTGCTTGCTGCCGGTGTTGTTGTTAGTGGTAGAGGCGAGCATTTGCTGCTGGTAGGATTTCGCGGCCACCGCCGCCGCCGCGCCGTTCACCACCGTCGCGAGGCCGGCGATCGCCGCCGTCGACTTGTTTACGATGTTGTTGTTATTGTTGTTGGCGTGGTGGTGGAGCATCGCGTTCTGCAATGGCGCCACCGCAACCGCCTTCGACGGGCCGCGCGCCTCGCCGTCGGCGATAAGCACGAGGCCGCCGTTCCGCTGATGAAACGTATAGCCGTTCATGTCGCCCAATGTGCCTCCGCCGCTGCTGCTACCGCCGCCTGTTGCTACTGCGGCTGCTGCTGCTGCCGCAGCGATACTTAGGTGCTGCTGTTGTTGTTGTTTCTGTTGCTGCTGCTGGCTTTGCTGTTGAGAGGCTGTAAAATGTGTAGCAATACCGTTCGCAACCGCGTTGAGTAAAAGCGGCTGGTCCTGATTGGAATTCTGGCCACTAAACGTGTTCAAAATCACGTTTTGAGAAAAGGTGGCACGCTGTTGTTGTTGATTTATGCTAAAACCGAATTGAGGATAATTGTTCAATTTCGCACTAACACCACTCTCTAGAGTATACCGTAATGAAGTAGTGTTGTTGTTCTGAAGCTCTTTTTCGTTTGTTGCATTCAATACAATAACGTCCTCGTTAGCTAAATCCTGCGCGGTGACGTTAGCCGCCGCCGAATTCGAATTGCTGTCGCCGCTGTTGGATGGCTGATCCGCGGTAGATGAAGCGTTCCCAAATGAGGCTTCGTCTCTGACGACCAATTTACGACGCGCCGCCAAATGTCCGCGCTGTGAGCCGACGGTTATAAAGTTTGCACCACCGCTGGAGTTGCCGCCGCGGCTCGTGTTCGCCTCACGCTTGATTTCGCCGCTGTCGAATTTCAGCAAACCACTCGTATCGTTTAAGATAGCGGCTGCGATTGACTAAAAAAACAACAATATTAAAATACAACAATCCGCAAAAAAAATTTTGTATTGTAATTAAGGAACGTAAAAAATATTTTCGGCTTACATTCGAGTAATGTGGCTGGCTGCTGGCAGTAGAAGTGAAGCCAAATGAAGTCGGATGCCGGAAGGCTGCTTTAGCAGCTGCGGAGAAATTAGTGGGCTGCTGCTTGGCGGCCGGCGGGGCAGCTATCTGTTGTTGCTGCTGCTGCAAATTTTCGCCGCTTTCGACTTTCAGCGAACGCGGCCGTTGTTGTTGTTGCTGCTGCGACTGCTGTGGATCGTAGCAATTACGATAGTAGTGGTGGTCCTCGGCGGATTCTTCACCACGCGCTAGCGTACTACTACCACTGCTGCTATTGTTGGTGTTGTTACTGTAGCCTTCCGCGGCTGAATATGGATTGCGGCTACGGTAGTTGTTGGTATTGTTATGAACGGTGAAGTTATTGTCGATCGGCGAAGGTTTTCGCTTCCTATGATGATCGGAAAGACCGGGCATAACAATGCGGCCCCGTACCCACTAGAACCCCGGTCGGCTTCGTCGCTAAAATGAATGCAAATATTTCGCTCACCAAACAACATTCATAGAAAAAAATTTTCTATGAATGTTGTTGAGACACAGGTTATTGAGACACCACGAAAAAANTGTTGAAGCTGGCTAGAAACTCGGAGTTTGGCTTAGAGTTTGACTCGGAGACCCCAGTGAAAATGTAAAACTGCAAAAAATCGGTAAAAAACATAATTAAACTCAAAGAAAAAATTTTTTGATGTCCCGATAACCCACAAGAACCAAACCATTCAAAAAATTCATTATAAAAATAATTTAATAAACAAAAAAAATTTAGTTCTAACTTACAATGACATCAAAAAAACGTCAAAAAATCAAAACAAAACCAAAATTATGCATCAAAAAAATAACCCAAAATTGCACAAAAACCTACTGGCTTGATGATGACGTTCTTCCTACAAATCAACAGAGAACAAAAAGCAAAGATTTGTGGCACAAAAAAGCGCGTACTGGCTTCACGCAATCGGCGTGACGTGCTCGTCCGACCGCATTCCGACCGAAATGACTCAAACTTGCGTAGTGTGCACAAAAAAAGCGGGGGAGGGGACTTGGATAATCACAATGTGCGCTTGTGTGTTAGTTAGCGAGCTCGAAATCCTTTCGCATTCTAGAAAATAGCAAATAGAATTAACCGCTAAATGCACTTCGAAATTAACCAAAATAACCAAAATTTCTTTAATAATTCAAGCGAGCGCACGAAATGCACAAAAAATATAATAACAGAAAACTTAATGTGTTAATAAAAAATTAATATCAAATTTTTATTTCCCACAATGTGTATGAAATTGTGCGTCATTTGTAATCGTAAAAACGTCAGTACAATTGCGTAATTAAAAAAGATTTTTAGATTTCGGACCGAGCGAGCAAAAAGTGAAATGTTTATTAATTTTTTCAATATTTTTTCGAACAATTATTTAAAAATCATCTCGCGATGATTTTCGAACAAAAAACCTGAATTTTTTACCAAAAAAAATGATACAAAAGTCAGCCAAAAGATGTTTGAAAAAGGGTATCGAGTTGAAATTCGTGACAAAAATGTGCAAATTGCGGACAGTTACCCTCGGCAAAACAACACATACCTTGCGAATTGTGTCCGATTTTTCGAGTTCGCTCTCAAAAACGTTCGACTACAATTCGTGTGTGCGAGCGAGCGAACGAGTGTGACTCTTTTTTACCACACTCACCGGCAGCGGAAGGAAGGAAATAAGGAAAATTTCGAATAAAAACAAATTCGATTTCGAAACGCACAACTAACTAGCCGGGTGTGACGTGAGATGCGTCGTCCTCGTCAGTTTTCGTCGCCAAGCCGAAATTAAGCTGTGTATATGAGTGTCAAAAAATATTTCCGGGCGCCACTCTACTACTACTTCCTCTCTCTCTCTTTCTGCGTTGTGAGTGTGAGTGGGATTGGCGTGTGCTCTGCGCTCGCACTTACTTCGTTCCCTTTTTCTTCGGTTCGCTTCGGCTCCTTTCTCTTTTGCTGCAAAAAATGATACTATCGAAGAATGAGGTTTTTTTCGTATGCGTCCAGATGTATGTATGTATGTTGTGAGTGTATTTGTGTGGTTTGTCTTTTTCACGCATAGCACAGAGAAATTAAACAGAGAAAATCACGATTCATTTGGCTTTGGAAGCTGTTCTGCCATCTCTGCCATAATAATGAATGAATGATTGAATGAATGAATGCAACGCGTACGTTAGACACACACACATGAACAATAATTCTTCCTCCTAAGAAGACAAAAGATACGAAAGGATAATTTTAATGTCGTACGCATGCGAGGACACAATACATGAAACACACAGCAAAAAAAAGCGAAAGCAGCAGATAGGCCGGCGTGCATAGACACAGCATCACACTAAACAGAATCTCTCTCGCACCTTTTCTCCAACCCCAACATTGACCATACATACATGCATTACACTTGCACGCACATATATATATATATATATATATATATATATATATATATATATATATATATATATATATATATATATATATATANTGAGGAGAAAAGCCTAGGGCAACCGGTGGGAAATGTGTAAACAAAAAATAGCGCGTTTCATTCCTCTTCTAAAACCAAAATTCTTGCAAAATTCGGTTAAAAACGTAGCGGTAAAAGAGTTGAGTGAAAACGAAAAATAAGCAGAAAAATTTAAAAAACGTTAACTATTCAGCTTAAAAAGCAGATTTTTGAGTTAAAATTATCAATTTTTTATAAACTCGTACTTTGAAATGTTGTGCTCGTAGAGAACTATGATCCCCACACATGTTGGCGAAACAGCTCAAAACAAAACACATAAACAAAAGTGTGCGAGTTCAACGAACGAACAAATAAATACTTATGATTATAATTAAATATAAATAGATTTGAAAGACACTTTCCAACTCATTCGTGATAAAAAAAAACGAGCAAACAATTCGACGAATGCCCATTACCGAGTTCCTATAGTACATCTACAAATACATACTGCGGAACGAGTTCGAGAGGAGGATGAGTTCGATTGGTAAAGTCAAACACATTGCAATCGTGGGCGAAGGTGTGATTGGTGTGTCCACCGCGTTGGCGCTCAAACAACGTATCTCCAATGCGCATGTAGGCACATTACGTACATTTTCAAAGTTGTATAATGTGTGTAGATTAGACGGGAATCTCCCGGTATTTATGGACGAAACCCAAACTTTCATTCATCATTTGATTGCTTAGGTGACTTTATTTTCGGATCGCGACTTCACAAAGACGTGTAGTTTCGGTCCAGCGGGCATATTCCGAATTGATAACTCTACTGATCAACGAAATAAGTAATAAATCGCTCAATATCTTTCACGGCCAATGTTTATTCCCCTGTTAAACTGCTCGGAATTCCATACATATAATGTTCATTGTTGAACATTTTAGACAATGGGCGCGTAAAACATTTCAACACTTTGTCCAACTCAACAAAACACAACCACCCGAACAAACAGGAGTAAAACTCATCTCCGGCTTCATTCAGTCAGACAACGAGGATCTCCTAAAGTCACAGGTCATTTTTCAGTAATATTTATCAACACTTCCAAACTTGTCAATCGCCTCGATTATGGAATATTCTTGATGCGGTTTAGGAGGACGCCATGAGCGATATTGTATTTAATTTTCACTGGTTGAATAGCTACGAATTGAACACCATATTCGTTGAGCCTTCGAGGTAAACGGGATGTATACTTTCTAGACTTTACAAAATAATTTTTATAAGCTTTTAATTACTTAATATTTTAAATAAAAATAACCGAAAGAAAAGGAGGAAGTAAAAAAGATCCAAAGAATCTAACATGTTTTAGTTTTAGAGTAAATACTTTAAATTTGTCAGATTTGCAATTCACTTCACAACGTTTTCGTCGGAGGGACGGCGCTATGTTCCATGGCTTCGAAAGCAACTGGAAAAACATCCCAATGTTCAATTCCGGAAAACAAAGTTAAATTCTCTGAGCCAGGTATTAAAAGAGTTTAAAAATTCCCCCTAATCCAGGACTATGTGACATACAATTTTCGGCGTGATAAAATTCGATAATTATTGGAAAACCTAATTCAGATAACAAACGGCGAGCACGGAAATTTCGATGCAGTGGTTAACTGTGCTGGCCTCCACGGCGGAAGCCTAGCCGGTGACGACGATTCCGTCTATCCGGTCCGCGGCGTGGCGTTTGAAGTGAAGGCCGGTTGGCACAAACACTTCAACTATCGCGACCTGGACACTTTCACCATACCCATGAATGACTCGGTGATACTCGGTACATTGAAGCAGTCTCATCGTGACGATCCGGAAATTACGGACGAGGATCGCCGAGACATATGGGCACGATATACAAAGTTGGATCCCGCATTTAAGGTAATGCTTCCTTTCCTATCTGTTCTAATTTCCAACTCAACTATACAGGACGCTGAAGTAATTTCGGAATGGCTAGGATTTCGGCCAGCTCGTCCCACCGTTCGTCTCGAGCACACCACGACATTAGAGAACACGAACGGCAGCAAATGTCATGTTAGCGCTCTTTTTGCTATGTTTTCAATATTCGAGCCTAGCCGGGGGTGCCCTGAAAATAGATTTAGAAAATTTTGGCCTAAGTCAAAATTTATATCAACCCATTTTTAAATAAAAATGAGTAAATGACAAACTACTTCAGATTATTCATAACTACGGTCATGCGTCGAACGGTTTCACGCTGAGTTGGGGATGCGCGCTGAATACGGTAGATATCTTGACAAAGTTATTCGACAGTCAATAACCTCAAATACTATTATATAAAAACGAAACCATACTTTCATTGTATAATAAAGACGAAAAAATTTGCACTTTTCGCCGTATCCAAAATTACGATTACTTAAAAAATATTTTTTTGAAAAAATCTGCAAAATTGTTTTGGCAATAAAATTACTAGTTATGAGGCTTAATAAAAAATAATTGTGTTGATAATAAAAGATTCGCACGCAGACATAAACAATGAAAACATTTTAAAAAATTGATAGTAAACAACGGCCGATAAAGTTTTTAAATATGTATAAAAATGTTCGTTCTGGAATCGAGATTTGTAATAAAAACTAAAAAAACCCACCAATACGATTTCATTTTCCATTCGTGTCCAATGCAAATTGGTAAACCTCCCCGTCACGGACCAACACCAACGATATAACGAGTATTAGCGTAGCGCTGCCATGAACATTTAAATTGAAAATCAGTTTTTATAAAAAATCACCATAAAAGCCTTGCAAGTCTTTAAGTATTTTTGAAAATAAGCTCAAATTTTTCAGACGGCGTTATCGAATAAAAAAATGTGTAGGTTAGGCGTTCTATTAATAATAACAGTAAAAAGTAACGCAAACTGAAGCGAACTCAAACGAATATTGGTCCTCTTCGGTACGTTTATCAACACCACAACAAAACATCAATGACACGCAAATATTTACATTTTATTCCACCTACATTGAATGATTACGCGGGCAAATGGTACTAGGAAAGCAATGCATTAGATAGTTACAACAAAGTAATTAGTGAATTTCTATCTACATTTTTCTATAATTATTCACCCCCGCCACCTCTCAGCCAGATATCGACGATTTAAGAAAACAATGAGAAAGTCGAATCCGAAAATTTATCGTTCCTCAAATACGAGATAGCAATCCTATTTTTCCTCAGGGGCACTCCATGGCGATCTTCTTCAGTTTCTTGGACGAGAGCGCTTCGCAGTTTTCGTAGCCTCCCGGATCCTCGTTGATGCCCGGGCCACACGGCTCCGGTGCATTCTCCTTTGCGGCTGCTGGAGGTGGTGGTGGTGGGGGAGCGCTGGCTTTCACCTAAAATAATTTAGATGACTTTTAATGATTTCAGCATCCCCGTAATAAATATTATTATATATATTATTATAAAAAACGAAAATATCAAAAATTAAAAAAAAATAACCGGTTCCTCCTTGTCTTTGTCCTTATTTTCGTCTTGCGTATTTGCGGGTTTCGCGTTAGGCACTATCGACTAAAATCATATTAAAAATTGGATTTTTTTTAATTCTCTCCAGCAAAAATTCGTAAATCTCCAGCAGGTCTTTAACTATTCCCATATTTATCCAAACTTTTTTTATGTTGAAGAAAAGTGAAAATATCGCCATAATCACATTTTTTCGGTAAAACTGTTCTCGAATTCATGAGGACAAACCTTGCTATCGCCGGCAGCCGCCGCATTGGCATTAACACTCTTCTTTTTTCGTGAGCATCCCACCAAACTGTATGAGAAGACGATAAAAATTGCACAATTCACCCAGTACAGCAGCACGCTGCTTTCCATTTTAGTTTGCGGTCTGAAAGTGAGCCGTGAGATCGTTTGAATACTGATAAAGATATACACTAAATGCCCAACTCAGGCTTACTGATCCCCCACCCGCTGCCGTCGTATGGATGTAATGCCAACATTTTAAATAACGAACTTCGAACCACTGAGAGTCGACGAGAGCGGAACAACGCTCGAATTGCCCCTTTCCGGGAGCGAGCGCGTATGAGAATATGAGCCGAGGCGAAGCTCGAAAACGCGGATGGGGACTGAGCACGATTCACGGTTATGAGGAGAGGGGAATGAGTGCATGAAATAAGTAAGAGTTTGACTATACTATAAGAGCTTGTGGAGACCACGATCGCCACAAAGCCGTTCCCGTACACCAAAAAAACTTTAAAGCTGACGAAATTTGTTTGGCGTTTTGTTTTCATTTTTGATGTAATTTTGAAAAGTGTATCTCGCGATCGAGAATGTCGAAATTGGATTTGTGAACCGGACATTTGCGGATCGCCCTTTGTGGATCAATGTGGGGCCGACCGACATTTGAGGACTATTGA
>SAUE01000045.1:2110-18225 GCA_009724625.1 Deladenus siricidicola
ATAACCTCTGAACTAACTTGAAGTCTGTAAAAGTTAAAGACAGTAAAAAAGGGGAAGTAGGTCGGAAATTAAAAAGGACTAAAAACTGCATCCCCAGTGACTGCCATTTCAGTTTAAAAAATGTTTGGTGCTCAAATCAAATCTAAAATCCTCACATACCCTTTAGCAACCGAAACGCATTTTTCCAACACTGAAACGCGCTCCTTACACTCCAATCCGTTGTAGACATCTGCAACAGGGTTGCTAGCGGAAGCTGACTCGGATGAAGAAATTAATGTAAGCACGATGCAAGCCATAAAGCCGGCCACGAAAAAGAGCGTGTAATTCGACGCCATCGACTATAATTAAGTGGACTTCCTTCGACGGTGAAGGCCACCTCTCTATAGTTTGGGGCAGTTATGAAATGACGTGGAAATGTGTATGCGTGTGACATTTGACACCAAATTGCGAAGTGCTGTGAACATTTTAGGGAAGTTCTAGCCCTCGCCAAAGCGTCTCGTCAAAAGCGGAAGTCACGTTAGAGAACGAGAACGGAGTTAGATAGTATGTTATTGGATACTAGTTGGCGTAACGCCGAGTAGAGAGAGCAGACAAACAAAGAAAAAAGTAGAAATTGAAATTATTTTAAAATAGTTTTTTGTTGGTTTTGAAAGTTTGGCATTCTGTCGTGTTTCTTGATTGGAAAAATTGGAGCAAATTCGTGGATCTTGCGAAATTTCGGTGGTTTTGTCGATTTTTTGCTCCAAACGCGTCGGAGACTCCTTAAATTTTTGGCTTGCAAGTTTACTATGGAATCACGATGTTTGAGTTTAATACTGTTGTTCGTTTTTTTTCTCGCGTCCGTTTGTACGACGTAACAAATTATTAATTATTATTATTATTATTATTAATAGTAAACATGCAACTACAACCAGTGGCAGCGTTGGCTATACTCTCTCCCCCCCCCCGAAACTGGAAGACCTAGTCTAGTCATATTTGTCAGACCCTTTCTAAATGCCGTCCCCTCAATTGGAGGTGTAGTTACGCGCGACGCGAAAAGTTTCATTGTAAAATACAATAAAAACGGAAGGTGCGCAATAATTCGAAAATTTAAGGGGTGTGGGCGCAAAAATTTTCATATTTTGGGAGGGGGTTATGATTTGGAATCATATCCGTTCGACCGAGACTTTTGGTGAGAGGTTGGGGGAGAGTTTACGCATTACGCAGAATATTGTAAAGTAAAAATGCAATAAAAACTTGCTTTGAAAATTGCTTTGTTACGCAAATTCATTGCTCTATTTTTTGACTGAAGACAAAGTATTGTTTTAGGTGTATGCTTATAACGTTCAATTAATGAATATCGGTGTTCAAAGCGAAAAAGGTTATATTATATTTTTATGGAATCTTGCATATTATTTTTTGGTTCTTTTCGGTTATCGGACCACCAAAAACTTTTTTGCGATAATTGATTTTTTTTTATAAATTTATTTTAATTGATGCAAGTATAAATGTGTGGGTGGCTTAATATAAATCACTGCTCATAGGAAGCAAAAAAATTTTTGGTACTTTTATAGTTCGTCCCCCATATGGTTTTTTTCATTTCTAATCCATTTTTAGGTGTGAAAACGTTGCCCAACAGGTAATTTGGGTCGCTGATTCCGAATCTGAAAGAATTTTTAGAGTGCAACGCGTCGCTACCGCGCTATGAGCGCGTGGATTTTTAACCGAATTAACCGTGAAGTATGCGCGCTCATAGCGCGTCGATGACTGAAAATAGAATCATAGTTATATTATGAAAAATGATCAGTGAATCGAGGGCTTTCGAATGGCATATGACATGCATTTAAAACCACGAAAAATTTTTGACACGCTAATTTGACCGTGTTCTAGTGCGGTAGCGACAAGTGGCATGTCAAATATTTTATGATATTCGGAATCAGCGTCTTAGTTTACCTATTAGGCACCATTTTCAGGATAAAGTTCAAGAAAATGATTTTCGTTTTGGGACCAGTAGCATAAATGCCGAATACAAAACGTTAAGATATTTTCATTGTACATTGCGCCGCATTTTTGGAGTTTTAGTAAAACCCATGACTGCAAAATATGGTAAACAACAGGGTCTAGCGTTTTTATATTGTTTGCCAGTAATAGCAGAAATAAACAATGTAACGAAAATGTGAAGAATCGAAAAAATCTATATGGGGGACGAACTATAATAGTACCAAATTTTTTTATACACTTTTTTTGTTGGAAAAAATTTTCAAATTTTTTTTAGTTTGTGGGTCCACAAACTAAAAAAAACCGCTTATCGATAAAAGGGAGATTTGTGTTGTATTTTTTGTGTTCTGAAATTACTACTTTTATAATCATAATTTACTATTTCAGAATTATAAATATGTTTTTACGCTGATTTTAGATAGTGAAACAAATTTGTGTCGCTCATGTGCATTAACATCATTTGACTCAAAAACAACAACATCATCCAAATTTGATTCAAAGACGAGATTGGACTATAGCGGGCAACTTGATTTAGACGAAAGCTCCTTGGAAGGCATCATGGAGAACTTGGGCAACGATAACGCAAACGAAATTGCTAGGCAGATTCAGGTTTTTCGACGATTTATTTTAGTGGATTTATCATAAATAAGCTTTATATATTTTACAGGAAGTCGGTCCTTCGTTCACCTCGTCCGTCGAGAAATGCCAGCAGCATCTTGCGGCGAGGGTCATCCCGATGATGATCGTCCCACATCGCATCGACTCGTTTGGGCAGGCGGGCGGGGGCGGCACCTCGTCGACCACGTGGGACACATTTGGTTCCGCGGCAGCCGCCACTACGTCTCCAAATTGTCTAAAATCTCACAAATTAATAAAATAAATATTAATATAAAAATATTTTTCAACGAATAAGAATAATCCGTACGCATACCACCACCTACAGATGCAGACGAAGAACCTCCTCCACCGCCGTGCATCATACCACCCATGGGAGCAAAAAATGGCGGACGAAAATCGAATGGATTTCCCATACCTGAATTCGGTCGTCCGCTTCCTAGAATTATCAAATTAAAATTCAACCTATTTTGCAAAATATCTCATTGTAAAAATTATTTTTTTTAAAGCTTTTCCCAACAATTCAAAACACAAAAATCTCATATCTAGGAAGCGGACGACCGAATTCAGGTATGGGAAATCCATTCGATTTTCGTCCGCAATTTTTTACTCCCATGGGTGGTATGATGCACGGCGGTGGAGGAGGTTCTTCGTCTGCATCTGTAGGTGGTGGTATGCGTACGGATTATTCTTATTCGTTGAAAAATATTTTTATATTTATATTTATTTTATTAATTTGAGATTTTAGACAATTTGGAGAATACAACGTTTACCGAGGAGGTTCAGGAAGAAGCGAATTCATATTTTCAACAGGTTTTAAAAATTTTAGATTTTGAAGAATGCTAGGGTTAAGAAATTGTTAAAAATTATTTTTTTTTATAAAAAGAACAGATTGCAACAATTTTATATGAATGTTATTACTAGATTTATTCGCCATCTGGACGAATGTCGGTTCATGATTTTATCACCAAGTTGAAAATGTTTCGCGACTCGATAAGCCAAAGAGAAAAGGTTGAATTTTATTAAATTATATAATAATATTTGATGATGTAATAAATTTGATTTTCTTGATGGATTTGCATTTTAGAAATTGTTGATGTGTGTTGTAAAGAATTTGTTTGACGAGTACAAATTTTTTCAAGACTATCCCGATCGTGAACTTAAAACGACGGCGGAAGTGTACGGGGGATTGATTCGTGAGAGCATAATATCGTAAGTGTAAAATGTATATTTTTTGCATAATTGAAATTTTACGAGCATATATATATATTTTTATTTCGAGGTTACTGTTGCAGAAAATACTGAGAAAAGTTTCGATTTCTTTTTCAAAAAAGAACATTTAAAAATTATTTTCTTAAATTCCACACAGTTAAAGAATTATAATAACTTATGTTTAAACTACTTTTTTAATTTTTATTTTGTTGTGCTTTTGCTACGGATTTCTGATTTTTATTTTCTATTGATTTGCAGAAATTTGCAATTTGCTACGACGGTACGAAAAGTCGTCGAGGCCATCCAATCCGAGCCGGCTAAGCCTTTGTGGAAATTTGGAGTGGTGGCATTGAATGCTTGTCGTTCGGTACTTTTTAAGTACCCAAAAGTCTGTCAAATGATTGTTACTAACGAAAGTTTTCAACGCTTTCCTCAACTTCTGAAGGAGTACGTCTCTCGGGGAGCTCAGGGTGCTTTGCCTAGCGCACAAATTACACACCATGACACTGCCATGTGGAATCCCCAACAGCAGCAGCAGGCTGGCGCCGGAATGCCGAACAGCACGGTGACGGCCGTGTCGGTGAACACTTCGGCAGCGGTTCCTCCCCCTGCCACTGCTAATGTCACCAACATGAAGTTTGCTCCTCGTGGTCTTTCGGTAATTTACTTTTTTTGCTGGCATTGATGTATAAGAATTTGTGTTATAGGCCGGCGGTGCTTCTATTTTGAATGTCACGAATGTGGACACTTTGATAAACGCAACAGAACGACAGGGAACATCAGTCAAGCAACCGCCAACAGCTATTTATGAACGCGTTTCGTTTTTGTGCAACAATCTCAGTCAGACAAACTTACTACGAAAGGTTTTGATTCGAAAATATTGTTTTTATGTTATTAATTTAAAAAATGTTTTAGACGGAAGAAATAAAGGAGATTATCGCGGAATGTGGCATGGAATTTTTGGAATGGTTGGCACAATATTTGGTGATGAAGCGCGTAACCGTAGAACAGAACTTCCAGCCACTTTACAACAGTTTTTTGCTTTCCATTGGTGAGGAAACGTTGGACGATTTTGTGCAAAAGGAAACTTATCGAAACGTCGACATTTTGTTGCGAAGCGATAAAAGACAGGCGGTCTCTAACTTTGGCGATCGCCAACTGCTAAAGAATTTGGGACATTGGCTGGGTGTGATCACTATTGGACGCGATAAGCCAATTCTTTCCAAAGACTTGGATTTGAAATTTTTGCTTCTTGAAGCGTTTTATAAGGGTCAACAAGAATTGTTGTATGTTGTGCCATTTGTGGTGAAAACTCTATCGGCAAGCAGCAAAAGCACGGTAAGTAATTTTATTATTTCAGTTTATTTTTATGAGAAATTCTTTTTCGCGACATTTCTACAGTGATTGGGAAAAGTTCATGCATGAACTGAACTTTTTCACGAAAAAATGAACTTTTTTCATGAACCAAAAATGTTCTTGTCAACATGAACTTTTTTCCAGTTCATTTTAAAAGTTCATGTTAACATGAACTTAGAAGATGAACCGGAAAAAAGTTCATGTAAACACGAAAAGTTTCGAAAAAAAGTTCGCGAAGCAAGAGAACTTTTTTCCTTTTTCCAAAAATAGCCTTTTTTCATGAAAAAATGGTCAGAACGAACAATAGGTAAAAGTGAGGAACAAATCAAAAAACGCATCCTTTTATGCGCGCATTTTTTCAAATCAAATTTGAAGTGGAGTGGGCGTTCCTTATGGCTTATATAAAAGGAAGTGTTTTTTCATCTTTTCTTCACTTTTACCTATTGTTCTGACCAGGCGCGGGTCCTAATTTTTTCCATGAAAGAATTATTCTTGGAAAAATTATAAAAAGTTTTCGTGTCTTCGAAAACTTTTTTTTCGAAACATGAAAAAAGTTCATGTTAAACTAAATATAAACCGGAAAAAAGTTCGCCTTAACATGAACTTTTTTTCTGGAACCGAAAAAAGTTCGCCTTAACATGAACTTTTGGTTCATGAACCGAGTTCACGACGTGAATTTTTTTCATGAACTTTTTCCAATCACTGCATTTCTAGCTCTTTAAATATATAACAGCAAATTTTTGCTAAAAAAGTATTTTATTTTTTGTATTATATTTTATGCATTTTTTAGATATTTGGGCCGAGATGTGCGTGGGTTTACGGTATTGTGAAAGTTTTAGTTGAAATTCACAACGAACCCGATCTTAAAATCAACTTGAAATTTGAGATAGAAGTTTTGTGCAAAGATTTGAATATTGACTTGCGAGAAGTTGAAGTTGGCTCTTATTTGAAGGAATCTAGCCGACTTGTAAGTTTTAACTGTTTAAAGGGGTTACAATTATGGCAGTGTTGTAGTCAGGATAGGAGAAGGGAATAACTCCTGCATGAGAATTTTTTTGAAGTATTTGTTTTTTGCATAAAACTTAAAATTTTGCTGTTTTTACATTTTTTTATTAAAGTTTTTTGGCTAACGTTGGACACAGCTGACGCTTGAAATATTTAAACATTTATTTTTAGCCCAAGCTTGTTCCTATCAAACAGGACGGTCCTTTACGACTTGGTAATTTGTCGCTCCTGCCGCCAAGCGTTGAGTCAGCGAGCGGTTTTCCGCCTCAATCGTCCGCACAATCGGTGCCGGCCGCTGCCGCATTCGCTAACGCGTCGGTTGGCGGTGGAGCCATGAACTCGTCGGTTGGCGGCGGTCCGGAATTGACGCCATCTGCCGACGATTTGATTGGAGGTCAGACTGCGGATGCACAACAAGTTCCTGATATTAAAACCTTGGCCGCTCAACTTCATCAGGTGCCCAGCCAACAACAACATCAGCAATCTCAAGCAGTCTTTCACTACAATGACATCAACATCTACAGCCAAGAGGGTATGGGAATATTCGTCTTAAATTTTTTGTTTTGTTTTTAAACTTTGAACTTTTATAAATTATTGAACTACTTTAGGTCTTTCGCAGCATTTGAAAGATCCGTCTCACTTAGCGCTTTTCCAGCACCATCCGGCGCTTAAAGTGTTGTGCAAGACGGCGATTGTTCATGCAATCAAGGAGCTAATTGGTACATCTTTTGTTAATGAATATTTCTATACATTGAATGCGGATTTTTAAATGATTTGAAACATTCAGGCGGAATTACGGATCGATCTATTAATGTTGCCATTACGGTAACTGAACACATTTGTCGCAAGGATTTTGCGCTTGATCCCGAAGAAGACCATATGCGTCGTGCTGCGCATCAGATGATGCGTGCCATGACCGCAGGTATGGCCGCGATTACGTGTCGTGAACCGCTGGCTACGACTATTCTTGGCTACTTAAAGCAAGCGTTGTACAATCATCTTGGTCACTCCTCTGCCACGAATCCGGAGCAGGCGAAAATGGTCGAAGATGCTGTATACGCAGTGACGGAAGCAAATCTTGAGGTTGAACTTTAAATTATTATCGGCATTTTAATTAAAATATATTTCTGCAGACTCGAATTGTTGAAAACGTGGTGAGATGATTATTTTTTGAGGTGGCGACAAACTTTATCGTGAAAAGTGCATGTGAGAAGGCGATTTCTGAAGTGGAGAAGAAATTGGACGGCGAATTTTTGGCTAGACGCATCGCACGAAAAGGGAATCGCGTATTTCAGCTTATGGATGCTGACATCACTGCCATGTGCGAAAAGGTACCGGAGCCCATTCGCGTGAAGCCTGGTCCCATTCTTCCACAAGCGATCCAGATATACGACGATTATTCTTCGTTAGTTTTTTTATATTACGTAGTTTTTTGATGTCGGCGGAACTGAAAAGCTTAAGTGTATTTATTTGTTTTGTTGAGGTCTAACATTGGATTTAACGAATGCTTTTTTCTAGAAAAATTTGCGGTTTCAAGCCATTGACCACCCAGGATCTTATTTACGAATTTGCTGCACGCCGCGGTCTTATGACGCCCAATCCTAGCTCAAGTAGCATTTCCGCTATACGCGCTACAACTAGTGGAAATGTGGGCGCGAAAACGACGAGCGCGCTACCAATCTTCAATCCGCCAACGTTGCAGCAGCGCGCGGACAGCGATGTCTTGCCTGGCGGAAATTTGTCGTTTACGGCGCGAGCGCCGACGACGTTCTCCGATCGCTCCACCCAACAAATGCTAATACCGATGTTGGGTGGCAGCGATGAGACGCCGGGAACGGACGACACGGAGCCATCGCTGAATTTTAAGGTTGAGTCGATTTTGCGCGAATGGATGACGCTTTGTTATACGCCGGCCGCGCAACGCGATCCTCAAAACGCTTTAGCCTGCATTGTTAAGATGGTAATCATTGATTTGTAGTTTTGAAAAAATTTGCTTTTCGAAAAGTTCGAGCTGTTTAACGTAGTAAGAGAAAAGTCGGAATTTTGATAGCATGCTGAAAAGTCCTTGCATGACTTTTTGTGTTTTGTTTGTATACAAACAAAATTTTTAGTTGAAAATGCGACTTTTTTGATTTGTTTAATTGTTCGCAAATTTTTATTTAAATTTCCTAACTTTATCTAAAACAAAATGCAAAAAATTCTGTTTAGGACTTCTTTATATAATTTGTATACAATTTAGCTCATTATGAGCGACTACATATAGTTTGTAAATTCTAATTTTTAATGTCAAACATTCTGCTTAGGACTTTCTTGTCCAAATGTCAGCCCATTATGAGCGTAAAAAATAAAAATTGCGACTAGTTTGTGTTTTTTAATATTTATTGTTTTTTTTTTTCAATTTTGACTTTCAGATGCATCACAATGGTGTATTGGCGACGGATGAAAAGATAACGAAATTTTTCCGCGTTTGCGCAGAAGTTTGCTTGAACATTTGTTACCAACTCATGAAGACAGATAGCACCGGCCAGTCGACCGTGATTCGCCAGCGATGTCATTACACATTGGATGCGTTTGTGAAATTGACGTGGTATGACTTTAGAATCATTCAATGAAAAAATCGCTTTGCGATATGACAAAATCGTTGAGTGTAAGAAGTTAGGAATTTGTCGTGGGAGGGGGAATTCAATCAAATTTTTGTTTTCAAACATACATGGACAAGGGGGGTCTGACCCCCCGCCCCCCGTTTCTTCGTTTTTGAAAATTTTTGGCGAATCACTTCGTAGTTGGCGCAGAGCGCTAACTACGAAGTGGATTTTTTGGAAAAGTATTTTTTGAAGGTTAAAATTTTTTTCGCGCTTTGCGCGATTTTTAGGAATTTTTCGCAGTGTAAAAAATTCGAAAAAATTTCTGAAAAAAATTGGAAGTTCTATATCCAAAAGAAAGCTCTTCGATAGCGTTCCAAAAACATACTCAGTTTTGTCCCCCGACCAAAACTGGCCGAGTTATGATCGGTTTTAAAAAAATCACTTTGTACCCTCCTCGAGCCGACCCCCCCCCCCCTTGTCCATGTATGTTTTCAAAGGATAGGAAGCAGGGCTGGGCGTAATTACGGCGTTTTTGCGAATTACGATTACAAAAATAGTTTTTCGTAATTACGCTTAGCCCCCCTTCCCCTGTCTTCAAAGTCGCAATTTTTATGGGGGAATCACAAAGAATTTTTAAAAATATTTCCCTATGGGGATTTCTCTCCTCGTTCTCTCCCTGACGGCGCCATTACGTTAAGTAAAACTGCATTAATTTTTCTTCAGAGGGATACAATTTACAATAACTTTTATTTTAATTGTATTACAATTAGTATAATTTTTTTAGTGTAATTTTTTTATATATTTTAAACAATAAAATAAATAATTTGTTTAATTAAGTCTCATGGTGAAATACAGCGACGGAAATCAAGCGTCGACGCGGGTGAATTTACTTAAAAAGGTCTTGGGCATTTTGACAACAGTTTTGCACGCTGACCACGAGGCACGCAAACACGACTTTAATGGGATGCCTTTCCATCGTATTCTCGTTATTATGTTTAATGAGTTGACGATGCCTGATGCAATTCTCGAACCGATCAACTGGAGCATTTTGGAGTCATTTGGGTACATTTTAGTTTTATTTTACACGTTTTTTACAATTAATTTTTGAATCTTTTAGGCAAGCACTATTTGTGCTTCAGCCACGTCGAGTGCCTGGTTTTGCGTTTCATTGGCTGGACATTATCGGGCACCGCAACTTCATCGGTCGACTTTTGTCGGAGAACAGTGAGGCCGTGAAGACCGGCGCCATGTACACACAACTGATTCTATGTCATCTCAAGTTTTTGGCGCCATTTCTGCGCAATGTGCAATTACCCAAGTCAATCGCATTTGTTTACAAGGGCACATTACGTGTGTTATTGGTGATTTTGCACGATTTTCCGGAGATTTTGTGCGAATATCACTACGTCCTCTGTGACGTGATTCCGGCGAATTGTGTGCAATTGAGAAATTTGGTGTTGAGCGCCTATCCGCGCGATATGCGCTTGCCCGACCCATTCACACAGAGTCTTGAAGTGGTTGGTTTTGATTTCTTGGAAATTAAAATAGATTTTTATGAAGATAAGTTTCCACTAAAAAATTAAGTGAATTGTTTAAGAGGAAGTTCCTACAAAAAGATAGTTCAAACAGTAACAGATATAATTTAAAAGAGTTTCTGGTTTAGACGAAATATGTTTGGTTTGAAAAATTTTGCGGAAATTTATTCGCCAACGTGTAATACAAATTAGGTTAAGCTCATTTTATGAATGATTTTGATAATTTTTTAAGGAAGTGCATACATTTTTGGAGTAATTAGTTCTTTATTTAGATTGAAAATTTGCCTGAAATGAGCACCAATCCAAAGATGCATCGAGAACTGTCGAATATCATCCCTACTGATTTAAAAAGCCGCTTAGATGACTATCTGCGAACGCGTTCGTCGGTGAGCTTCTTGTCGGATTTGCCGGGTTTGCTCCAGGTTTCGCAACTAGCCGGCTCGAAGTACAACGTGAGCGTCGTGAATGCTATCGTGATGTATGTGGGCGTCCGCGCCATTGACTCGATTCATGAACGCAACGAGCGCATTTCGATGGAAACGATTGCGCACACCGCTTTCATGGACATTTTCCAGAATTTGGCAGTTTCGTTGTGCACCGAGGGTTTGTTTGTTTATTTATTGGTTGGTTGAAATACGCACCAGGGGTGGTAAAATTTGCGATTTGCGGTTTTGCGGCTTTTTTGGGCAAACATTTGCGATTTGCGAAAAATCGGCTATTTTTCGCAAATTTTGAAAAATGGGAAACAGTTATTTTTTCAAATCCGCGATGTAGACTTTGGTATAACGTTATTATTGATCCTATTGCGGAGATATCAGTAAAAGAATTTCCAATAAAAATTTTTTACAAAAAAAATTTTGCCATGTAAAATTTTTTTATGAAAAATTTGCGATTTTGCGGCTTTTTTGGGCAAAAATTAGCGATTTGCGAAAATAAAAATTCATTTGCGATTTGCGGTTTTCGCAAATGAAATTTATTTGCGGCCCAGCCCTGATACGCACTGATTGCGTTGGAAATCGTGTTTTATATACAGCATAAGTTGATGATATTATTGTTTTCCAAAAGTATTTAGAAGTATATAATTAATAACATTTTCATTAAATTGTTACAATTTTGTTTTTTATTTTTTTAGTTAAAAATATGAAAAAGTAAATTTTCGTTGTGCACAATTTATCGAAATTTTTAGGCCGATATTTACTGTTCAATGCGATCGCTAACCAGCTCCGCTATCCGAACTCGCATACACATTACTTCAGCTGCACATTGTTGTATTTATTCCTTGAAGCGAACACGGAAATCATCCAGGAGCAAATAACTAGGTAATTTTCTATTTAAATTCTGTTTGGTGTTCAATTTCTGAAGTATCTGTTTAGGATTTTGTTTGAGCGTCTGGTTGCGTTGCGTCCTCATCCATGGGGTCTGCTAATCACGTTCATCGAGCTCATTCGAAATCGTCGTTACGACTTTTGGAATCATGAATTTGTTCGATGTGCTCCGGAGATTGAAAGGTAATCGTTTTTAAAATTTATATTGTTTTTTTCTTTTGAAAGGAATGTATGTAATCCCTTTTACATTCAGTGTGGGCAAAGCGGAGGTGTGGTGATCTGCCAAACGACACTACGAAGTGATTTTTTAGGCGTAGTTAGGGGGCATCTACCAAATTTTGCGCAGTTATGGGGCATCTGAAATAATTTTCTGGTTATGCTTTCGGTGGAAAAGTTCATGTGGAACATTTAGATTGTTTACCAGTGTGGCCAGCTCGTGCAGCGTTCAACAAACTCTTTCGGACGAACTCCAACCACCGAATCAATAAGAAAAAGACGAGCGCACGAATAACGTTATTGTGATGAAGTTAAAAAATATGTTTTTGAAATCGTAATTATATTTATAAAAAGTGACATTTCCCGCGCTAAATTTTCACTATCAAAAATGTTTTAATGCGCCGAACTCTTAAAACCAAGAACATCGGCGAGAACAAAGGAAAATTGTATGGCCCCTGTTAGGAATCGAACCTGCGATCAATAGTTACCGGCACTAAGCTGTGAAAACAACATATCGCTAACTCCATTCGATTTTTTGTTCAATTTGAAGTATTTTTTGTTGTTATTATATAGCAACAATTTATTGGCTTTCTCACAAGTTTATAAATGAGAATTCGACAATTTTCCGTTATACCATCGATAAATAAGATTGGTATTGCTCCTCGAATGGGAGCACCTCATCCAGTGTAACCGCCTTTTTCAGCATCGCGAACACGAGCAGCACGCGGTGGACGAAGACGTACTGTATCGGTGTCTGCACGGCGATGTGCCTAGCCTCGCGCAATTTGAGCAGGAGGTGCGCCACGTCGATGGACGCGCCGCTAGCCAACGCCTCGAGCACCAGCTCGATGAGCACCAGCGTGCCGGTGCGTCCCACGCCCGCCGAGCAATGCACCTGAGAGGATGTTCACCTTTTTTTGTATTTTAATTATGTGAGATGTGAAAAAAGTTCATTTGAGAAAGGATAAAAAAATTCATGTAAAAAATATAAATAAAAAATGTCACGTGACATTTTTTCATTTCAAATATTTTTTCAACATTTTCCAAGGAATGAAAAAAATTTCATTTTTCGTGAATGAAAAAATTTTGTTCTTTTTAGAATCGTAATTACGAGCACTTTCTCGTAATTTGTAATTACGAGACTAAAAACCCGTAATTCGTAATTACGCACATCCCTGCTACTAGCAGAGAGGAAGAGCCAGCTTTCGCCTCTCTCTGCACGTGCCCAAGCCGAAGCTGGGGAAGATGAATGCAGTCAAATCAACCAAAAGTGGTGCATATTAGGTAAGCATTGAGCTGGGGTTATCCGAGGGCTGACCCCACCTTACTGGGGCCGCCCGACAGGAGCATAGAGGAAAAATAAATAAAAAGTTGTGGAACGAGGCCTGCCTGCGAGGCCTGCAGACTCCCTCAAACAATCACCCAATTTACCACAATTGACGCGTCCTCGGCGACCATGCGCAGAAGATGCAGCGGCAGTAGTGGATCGTCGGGCACGCTGTGGTCCGGCCAAGCCTCGGTGCGAATGTGCCTCAGCATTCGTGACTCGACGGCGCGCCCCTCCGCGTAATTGACGCGCAGCTGGGTGAGGAGAGCGCGCCCATCGTCGGGCGTGACGACGACGTTTTGCAGCCGAAAATTGGCGAAGGTGAGCTCTTCGTTGACGGCGAACGGCCAGTAGTGCGGATGACACGCGGTGTCCAGTGAATTGCACAGCATCACAATCGAGGTTACGCCCTCTTGCCAGACCTACAGCAAGAAAGCACCAAAAACGATATTTTAATTAAAAAATTAAATTAAAAATGTAAAAAATAATTAAGAATTGGGCTCTTTCCGGTATTTGGACCCGAAATTTTTAGGTTAAACCTAGGAATTTTTCGCTGTTTAGGCTCTAAATAAACGTTAAACTTAGCCTAAACCTTCGTATTAAGCTTGTGCGCAACAAAGCCTAAGCCCAGCAATGCAATTTGAACGTTCCAGCAAGACTCTGAGCCGGTCAACAAAGCAAAAGCGACGCAAAACATCATTTACCCCATTCTACGGACTTCAAGGCTTTTGCGGAACGGCCGCCCCCCGCGGAAGGTATGTCAACCGGTGGACTACAACTGATGGCCGATTTTAAAGACCAAGATCTGTTCTAAGCCCCGAAAAAATTTGGAGTCTCTAAAGCAATCGCTGCGCCGGCAGCTAACTCGAACGTCGCCAAAATAGGTGTGTGGCGTGACTTTTTTTTGTGAGGCGTCTGACGTTCTGAACAAGGGGGCCACTTTGAAACCAACCAAATATATTATAGCCAGAACGGTTGTCTATTGTTTCTCGAAAAAAGAATTTGAATTCGTTAGAAAATAAAATTTTTATGAGGTTTTTTCTAGAGGTCACTTTTTTATCGCACCCTGTATAATGATAAATGGGCCGCAATAAATTTCATTTGCGAAAACCGCAAATAAATTTTTATTTTCGCAAATCGCAAAATTTTTTGCCCAAAAAAACCGCAAATAAAAAGAAATTTTATAAAAAAATTCGTATTGAAAAATTCGTTTACTGATACATATATCATTTAATACAATGTTATGCCAAAGTCTACATCGCGGATTTGAACAATTAACTGTTTCCCATTTTTCAAGATTTGCGAAAAATAGCCGATTTTTTGCAAATCGCAAATTTTTGCCCAAAAAGGCCGCAATTTTGCCTAAAAAAGGCCGCAATACCTCAAATTTTGCCACCTCTGATATTTACATGCTGTACCAATTTGATTCTGGGCTTAGGCATTTGCTCTCCTACGGGGTGAATAGCGGATGGTGCGTGTGGTCCGAAAGCGGAAGATAGAATTTTGCAAAGTCTATCGGCGATGGGGGGGGGGTGTGGTGAATCGAATCGACGCGTACCTTACCATTTGCCAAAAATCGCCGGCCGTCCCCGAAAGTGGCGCTTGCGTGAGAAGCATTGTGCGCCGATCGCGCAACGCGACGCGGTTGGCGTGGATGTAGTCGTTGCGCTTGCTGGAGGCGGGAATCTTCAAAAGCACGCGCGTCTGATCCACGCACGGCACAAATCCTGACATTTGTATGAAAATTAAGGGTGGCTCGCGGGCCGGGCCCAAGAATGAGCGGCCATGCCGGGCCCAAAACTTTTGGGCCAGCCCGGTTGGGCCCGAAATTTTTTTGACATGCAAAACAATTTTGTTAATTTGTATGTGACTGAAAAACTTATTTAAAATTTTGGATTAAAGACATAATTAAATAAATTTTTTCTTTTTTAACCGAATGGCAATTTTGATTTTATTTTTCAATACATTTTTTTGTATTATTTGATTTTTTAAACTTGAAATGCACAATGAAATAGTATAATAAAATATTTGTCCGTGCATTTAAATTAGTAAAAAGTTTAAAAATTGAAAGACATTGTCAAGAAATTTTTTTGCCATAAAATTTTAAAAATTACACATGTCAAATTTGAATTTTTAACAATTTTAAATTGAAATTTTTAAAATACGAAAATTTTTAATTTTTGTCGTCGCACAATTAAAATAATGTAAAATTTGAAAAGTGAAGCAAAAATTGGATAAATGTGCAAAAATTTTAACATGGAGAATGAAAATTAAGAGAATGTAATATTTCAAATAAGTTTTACAAACAAATTAACAAAATTATTTTGCATGTCAAAAAATTTCCGGGCCCAACCGGGCCGGGCTGGGTCAGGCCGGGCTCAAAATTTTCGGGCCGGGCAAAAAAGTGGGCCCGAGCCATCCTTAATGAAAATATTAGTCAAAATCGAAAATTTCCCGCCACAAGTCCGACCGTATCCCCACATTCTGTGAACCTACCGTATCTGTTCAGCTTTGGGTGCGCGTTGTGCGCGTCCGTCGTCAGCGGTTTGCCGTCGGCGACCGCCGACGGTTGCTTACGAATCTGCGCGAATTCGAGCGCCACCTTGTCGACGCCCTTGCTGATGGCGGCGAGCGCAAACTCGTGCAGCCTTGTCGCGTTCGCTTCGAATGGCGCGCCGAGAAACCAGCGCGCCTCGTTGCACTCGATCATTGCGCGTAGCGTCTGCGCAACGAAGAAAATGTACAACAATTTGTAAGCAATTATGACAAATTGGCATATACTGCAGCACACTGTAGTATGTGTGTATAGTGTGGTGTAGTGTAGTGTGTCTATTATGTGAAGAACACTGAGAAGGCATATCGTAACAACAACAACAGCAACTACAGTAACAACAACGCAAACAACAGAATTAACAACAACACTAACAACAAAGACAACGATCGATATATGTACATATGCGCA
>SAUE01000045.1:53995-68294 GCA_009724625.1 Deladenus siricidicola
GGCCCATCGCCGAAAATTTCAAGTCACGTTTGAACCTGTGTATCGCCGCGGGGGGAGGCCACTTCGAAACCGGCTGGGTATATTATTGCTGAAGGTCCATGTTGTTGTTATTCATTGTTCAATTTATGGAATTTTCATTTTTAATAAATTATTGATAAAAACACTTGTCCGGGTTTTTTTCTGGTCACCCTGTAAGTCCATTTTTGGCAAATTTTTTTTTCAAAAATTTAATTTAGGAATTTTGGTTAATTACCACTTAAAATTCAAATTTAGTCATTTCCAATATTAACTTATATTTTTATTTTAAAAATTTCACATATTCTTAACAAAAACGAAGAACAAAAAACTGAGCTTAAACACCATAAACAAAAGAACCGTATTCTAGCGCAGAGATTGCGAGTAGAGTATCAAAAAGTGAGGCGGTTATATAGGTAATATGCGCATACATAGGTAATATGTAGTGTAGTTTCTTAAATGTGTAGTTAAAATATATTTTCTAATTTTTAGTAGTAATTCGAAGTTGACGGCGAATTCATCGACGCCAATCGGTCAGTTGACGTTTGGCTCGTTGGATGACAAGCACTGTAGCAATTGGCAATTCGTCGACGTCAGCCCCACCGAGGAATATGCAGCTAAATATTTGTTCCGCATTTCCGGATTACGCGTGGGCGATGTCGACAATCACCGCCGAAAGTATGCTATGGTAGGGATTAGTTCATTAGCGCTTGGTTCGATTCTCGGATTTTTAAATTTTCGAAATTGTTTGGATTTTTTAAATGAAAATCTTGTGCCATTTTTTCCAAAATGTTTTTGTCTTGTTTTCAAAACCAACTTATATTTTTTGTTTTCTTTTTTATTCAATTTGCTCATTTTCTAGATTTCACCAGGATTGCCAGTTATATACGCACCTTCCGCAAGTGTCAGCTGGATCGCAAAATTGATTGGTGTCACGTACAATGACGAGTTTCAAGTGTATACTACAGCGTGTGACGCAAATACCGGCGGTAAATTGCCGGATATCGAGCTCAAAGTGGCGGACTTCGTTCTGAAAATTAAACCCGAAAAGTATCTTCTTGACCCGAACATATTTGATGTAAGTCTATCTCACAGCAAACCGTTATTTTTTATTATTGAGTATAGACTTTAGGCTTAGGTTAAATTTTCACCTTACCTTTTGACTGTCGTTTAAAATAGTGACAAAAATTCCACACACAAAATATGCACTAAGAACCAAAAATTGAACTGCTCTTAACCTTGCTTGCACATTGTATTACCTGTTATTCATCTAAACTTTTTCCAGACAAAAGTTTTCGGAAATTTTTGCGACCCTTATTTGTAGGTTGCACGCAAATTTTTATTGCAAAAAAATTTAGTATTGGAACAAAGTATTCACTAAATACTGTTTTGCTTTAAGATTGATGTGGACAAAAACCAATGCGTATTCGCGCTGATTCCGTACGACTCGCCATTTTCGTTTGCGCCCTCCTGGCACATCGGCGGTGATTTCATACTCGCCGACAATTGTCTCGCTTATGATTTCGGACGCGGCAAAGTCGGATTCGGGAAGAAAATATGATCAGAAATAAATGTTTTATGTATCGCAGTCAAGCTGTTACTGTACGTTAAACGTTGTTATTAAAAGTAATCTGGTATTGACATCGGAATCCTCATATTTTTATTTGAATTTTTCATACTTCTTTTTTAATAAATAAAATAGTTTCGAAACGAGTTTAAAACTCCGTAAACTGGTTCTTGGACTGACAGGAGGACTGCGAGAGAGATAAGTGATGCTGGCGGGAAACAATAAAATGTTGGCGATTTTTGGCGTGAATCATTAAAAAGTAACAAAAAAACAAATATAATGTAAAATTTTAAATATAATTTTTAAACTGTGAATGTAAAAATTTTGAGCTTTAATTTCGAACAAATCTTCACGACGGTGATTGACTTCAAAAACGAGATCAAATGAGATCAAAATTGATTTCGCTTAGAGTTGACTAATATGAAAACCATTAAAAACATCATTTGCAAAAGAGTTGTTCCATCTTGCAATTCTGGAAATTTGTGTCGATGGGCTTTGCCGAACATCCAACGCGGTGGCGGACGTGAAAAAATCGAAAAAAAAATTTGGAAGTAATTGTTGTAAACTACATAATATGTATAATCAAGCGGTTATTACCGTACATGTATCATTGTTATTAATATATGCATTTAAATAATTCAGTAATCTTGATAACGAAAAGTTGACAGACTTTGTTGTTAGATTTTTTTTCTCTTCTTCCAATAAGCAAATTTGATGTAATAAGTTTATGCATACTTTATATGTCATAAAAAATCGCAAAATTAAATAATTTTTGCAATTCTATAACTTGAAGTTCACAAGATAAGCGATTGAATTTCACCAAAATTCTTATCAGCATAACAAATACAATAAATATCATATCAAATGATATCGCATCAAATGATAAGGAAGTCCGCAATGAAACGTATGATTGATTTTCGGTGGCATTTTACAAAATTTACAAGCGTATCCGCATCTTTGAAGTTATTCGAACTTCACAATTTATCCGAATTTATGCGAGCACGATCAAAAGTCGACATTTGTGATCAATTTCAAAATTTCTGATTTTGATGACATGTGAATATGTTATTCATTTTGATCATTTTTGCTATTTGGCTTTTTGCCATAGCACTCGGCAAACAATTACAAATCGATCGCGGACTGGAAACCGGTTTGGAAACTGGTCTAGCGCTCCATAAACTGGGCTGGTTCTCGGAGTGGGAGGAGGGGGACAAGATAAGCGATGCTAACGGCAAAAAATTTGAATGTCGTCGATTTGTGGCGCGAAATTTCAGCGCGCCAAATTACATTCGCTCTCCTTACTACCCGTCCAACTATCCCGACTGGGCGGATTGTCTTTACATTCTTGAGGTGGGTGAAATGAGTTTAATAAAACTTCGATGCTTTTCTGTTATTTTTTGATCTGAATATATAAATTAAAATAAAATTTATTTTCTTGACACTCCCGATAACTTTGATGTTCCGATTGATGTGGAAGAAAGGAGGGAGATTGCTTCAAAATAAAAAATTTGAATGTAAAAAGAGATCTTTCATTTCTGAATTGCCATCAATCAGTTTTAGCCGGCTGAAGGATTCTACGTCCGCCTTACGGTATTCGATCGTCGAATGGAACCGTGCTGTGACCTCCTGCTGGTCTATCACGGCAATGAGACCACGTCACAACCAATGTGGAGGTGATTTTATTTATTTATTTTTATTAACATTTTATTTATTGTGAAAACTAAAAAATTAAAAACTTAGAATTCGAGGCAGCCGAAGTGTGGAACCATTGGTAATTGAGGGACCAAAAACGATGAACCCCTCCTCTGCCTATGGCGAAGAATTGGCGTCAAATGCCTACAGCTCGCGAAATACAATGACGGTTCGATTTTTCAGCGATTTGACCACGAACAGCAAGGGATTCTACGCGCGCTTCGAAGCGATTCCTCGTGCGTTAGTTTGTTTTTCGCTTACGCTTAAACATATGTTTATTTGTTATACATTGTATGTTACAACACGTAATTAATATTTTTTATAATCCTGGAGCCATTGGTTTTAAATTGGAATAATTATTTTAAAAAATTCAGTCGTGAAATATGTACGTCTTATTGTTAGTCTAGTGTATAATTTAAAAAATATTTTCCGGTTTTAGTGCCAACAAATAATGAAGGAAATGGAGGTCATGGTCACAACCAACCGACAACAACAACGACAACAACATCAACAACAACCGAAACGACAACATTATCACCAAAAACTTCCACAACTCCCATGTCCAATACCGATGGACCCAGTAACCAAAAAACCACAACTGCGATCTACGATCTAGGATGGACGCAATGGTGGACTACAAATCATTCCACATCGACCACATCAACACCAATAACAACAACGACAACACCGACGACAACGACAACAGAAACACCAACAAACGGCTCGAACACCCGCTGTCCACAGCCGTCGGATTTCACGGATCCAAACGGTTTTTTCGTCTCGCCCAACTATCCGACGCTCTATCCGAACAGCATAAAATGCTTCTACCAGATTCGAGCGCCGCCACACATGCGCATTCAAATCAGGGTTCCCGTTCAAACTAAAAGACATGATCTCAAACATAATTATTGTATTACATTGGGCGGTTTCGCAAAATAATCAAACTTTGAAAAAATAATATTAAATTTAAATTGAATCCTGTTAAAAAATCCATTAAATAGATTTTAAAGTGGATCCAATTTTAGCTAGATAAACACATGATATGTTCAAGCTCGATTCAAACTAGGTCTATTTTGAATTCATTACGGTAGAATACTTTGAAATTTGATACAAATTGCATCCAATATGGAATTTGATATAAACCCATTCAAGTTATAACACTTATTAAATTTCAAATGTTTAGATAGACGCATTCGACACAGAACCTTGCTGCGATTATTTGGAGTATTTTGACGGCTCAAAACCCACGAGAAAGTGAGTGTGCGGTAAAAAATTCAATTTGGAATTATGCGAAAAAGCGTATATTTATCGCCCCAAAATATCTTTAATGTTTATTAAATTCAATCTGAATATTTTTAAACTGAAAATGCTTTCAGTTTTTAAATTTTGTGAATAACTTTATTGGAATTATTTATAATTAAATTATAGGCAAAGTGGTTTTCGTAACGCTCTAACCACCGACGTCGAGCACCAATCTAGCCCGTGCACATATTTGCGCACCACAGGCAGCCACTCAGACGCAACCATGTAAATAGTTTTCTATTGATTTCTTTTCTTTAGTTAAAATTTTAAGCCTTATATGTATGTATTCCATATCGTAAACTCGTAAGCATTGTAGCGCATCGCCCTTTTGAGGAAGCGGTACCACTGTAACTCCCATTTTAATCCATAAGATATTGACATAGTGTAGTCACTAGTATATCTTTATTATCCTGAATCCAAATCCGGACTGATCCTACGATCCGAGTCCCCCTTTTGAAAGGTCCCCAGCTTGTCTCTTGTCTGAGCCAGTACAGTAGCATTGCTGCTCGTTTGGCCAGCTAAGCAAGAGCGGCTTAGCTGCCAACCGACCGGCTACTTTCCTCTTATCCCGACCGATCAAACCAGATCAGCTAACGTGGCTTTTCCAAACAAAAACGCCCATACATACATCAACGTGTTTGCCACTTACGTGTGCAAACACACATACATATACACAACATAGTCATTCACTACAACATAAACAAAATATTAATAAATTTAGTTTTCGCGGCAATTCGAAAACGTTTTCACGCCGCATTTTGACATCCGACGACAATTTTCTCTGTTTCGCGTTTCATTCCGACCCGCAGAATCAATACACCGGATTCTTCATATCGTATCGCTTTGTTTAGCGATTTGTTTAAAATTTCATAAATATTGCCTTTGGTATGGGACATTGGGCATGGTATCTGGTATACCGCAAAAAACAGTCGTTAATAATATACTTTTAATTTTAGCAAAATTTGTTTTTTTCTGGCATTAAAAAACTTTTTGTTTGTTTGAATTGTAAATCACAATTTGAAAAATAAAAGAAAGCATTTGTAATAAAGCCAATATTCAAAAATTATTTGCTTACTTACGCCAAATTATAAATTATAAAGCTAAATAAATAAAACTTTGTCACATTTTCAGTGAATAATAAACAGGAAAGACAAACTGAACGCAATTAACTTTGAATTTGAATAATACCAGTGATTGGAAAAAGTTCATGAAAAAAATTCACGTCGTGAACTCGGTTCATGAACCAAAAGTTCATGTTAAGGTGAACTTTTTTCGGTTCCAGAAAAAAAGTTCATGTTAAAGCGAACTTTTTTCGGTTCATGAACCAAAAGTTCATGTTAAAGCGAACTTTTTTCCGGTTCAAATTTCCTGTTTAACATGCACTTTTTTCATGTTTCGAAAAAAAAAGTTTTCAAAGACACGAAAACTTTTTATAATTTTTCCAAGAATAATTCTTTCATGGAAAAAATTAGGACCCACGCCTGGTCAGAACAATAAGTGAGGAAAAGATGAAAAAACACTTTCTTTTATATAAACCATAAGCCACGCCCACTCCACTTCAAAATTTGATTTGAAAATGCTCGCATAAAAGGATGCGTTTTTTGATTTGTTCCTTACGTTTACCTATTGTTCTGACCAGGCGCGGGTCCTAATTTTTTCATGAAAAAATGCTATTTTCGAAACGTGAAAAAAGTTCGTGTTTACACGAACTTATAAGATGAACCGGAAAAAAGTTCATGTTAACATGAACTTTTAAAATGAACTGGAAAAAAGTTCATATTGACAAGAACTTTTTCGGTTCATGAAAAAAGTTCATTTTTTCGTGAAAAAAGTTCAGTTCATGAACTTTATCCAATCACTGAATAATACCCATAAAATTTTGTTCTGTGGATGACTTATTTACTTTAAAGTTATATGAAAAAATGATAGTTAAATCAGCATTAAAAAGTTTACATTTTTTTGTTCAATTTTGTTTTTTCCAAAATATTCAGTGAAAATTTTGAAATTGTCACGGTGACAATTTTCTTGGGCTTATCAATCGCAAATTGCGCAAAGCCAAAAGATCTGGACGAATTGGCACATTCTGTTTTCAATGCGGTCTCAATCTTTTACGAAGAGGACGACGGTGGCGGTGTGGACTACAGTCAACATCAAACAGAACGTTCTTTACTTCATCGTCGACAATATTAGTCTGAAATATGGTGAAAAATGATGAATAGTAACGATGTGTATTGCTGTGGCGTTTCTTTACTTCCCAAATCAATGCAGCCGTTTCATTATATTCATTTTCATTTTATTATACATATTGTATCATTTTTTGTTAAACAGTGAAATTTGGAAAGGTACACACTACACTACATAGATGATATAAACAATTTGAAGAGAACATACAAAAGTTTGGCAAAGTGCACTTTTCAAAAAAAATGCAAAAAAATAAGTTTGAAAAAAATAATTTTTGGTGTTGCAAATAATGAGCGAAATTATTAAAAGTTCAGGTAAGGAAAAATGAATTTCTATAAAATCAATTTTACCAAAAAAATTCTGTTAAATAAATTAATTTTTATAAATTTTGTTAATATTAAAAATTGCTTAATACTTTTTTTAGACAAAAATGCAGTTTATTCGACCGCTGCGCGATCGACAGCTGCGAATAGCTGTGCAACGGCCGCGAAAAAACCTAGATTTGTATGACGACATTTTGTTGGACGTTTTGCCTTTTTTGCCGCGTACCAATCTTGACGCATGCCAAATCGTGTCGCGCCGCTGGAGACGGAATGTGGAGGGACCGCGTATGAAGCAACCGCAGCGCGTCATCAAACGTGTTCAGGTTTTGCTTAAGAATATATTTATTTTGTAAACGATTTTGTAATTTTTGATTTATAATTCAATTACTGGTCGGCTACGACCTTAAACTCGTTATATTGTTATGTGTCTAATATACATATGTATTACTTTAGAGTTTTATTGTTGAGCGACCAAGGTCATTGGCCTCCATCATACTACGTTGGGTAAATTGTTTAAAATAATTGGTTTTTATACAATTAAGTCCAATAATTTTATATGATTTCAAACAATTGAAAATGCTATTCTATTTAGAAAGCAAAGAAAGTGGCGTGTGAAAATGGCTCGGGTAATTTTTTTTAATAACAAATAAAAGTTTATAAAATGTATTTTTCTATATTTTTATTATGTATCATATGTATTCTTAAATTTTAAATTTTACACATAAAAATTTTTTGTCTCTAGTTACATTAACATTAATAAACTTATTATTGTACGCTACATATATACAGTATAAATAAGTAACATGCATACTATAATACTTCTTTTCTAGGCTGGTTGATGAGGTTTGTGGGGTCGTTCGTCGCGTTGGGCGTAATGTTGTGTCTCACCGGGCTAGGCGTCATCGAAAATTCGCGCTACATTTTCGAGACCATTCCCATTTCGCACGTCGGCGGTTTTATAGTAATGGCTTTGGCGTCGTTTTCGTGGATGGGCTATGAAGTCTATAGCCTACTGTATAGTATTGTGCACTGCTCACATACCGTAGTCCGCGTCAGCTATTTTGTCGACGGAACAGAGTCGAGTAAATATTTTATCTTTTTTATTTTATCAAATAATCATAAACTGGTCGTTTTGGGCTGATAGATATGGTAGATATATAGTATAACCAGTACTTTGCAAATAGTTTAATCAGTTTGTGCTATTAGTCAATTGGGAATCAAACAAATACAGAAAATATTTTTTTTATCAAGTCAATGTTTATAGGCGAGACGCGAGATAAGGATTTTATAATTCCGATTGACACGCAACGCTTTCGAATTGAGCAAGCGGACTTTGAGAGCTATTTCCCTATCGAATGTTTTGCAAATTGTCTCGTGAAGAAAATGCGCCTCCACAAAAACGATGTAGACTTACTGTGGCGCCACTTCAGGGAGAGCGGAAACGCGGAAAGGGTGGTATTTGTAACGATAAGCGGCGATGGATACGATAAATCGAAGGAATTCGAAAAACTCAACCGCAAAATTCGAGGTTTGAGACCGTTTTTTAAAGCAAAGGCAAAAATTATTATTTTTATGTATGTTTTACTTTTAATGTTTTCCAAGTTATTTAAGCAGTATTTTGAAATTTTGATATTTTATTACGAAAAATCTTGCCTTAATTACAGGATATATTCCTGAACGAAGTCGCCCTCCCTCTGAGCCCATACATCTCGGTGAACCGTTCGCCCCCGACGAGGATGATCGATCCCCGTTTACCGAACTCGAAATGCTTTTGGATCCCAACTTTTTGAATGGCCTAATACAAATAATTCAGAATAACAACTTCTAATGCACATATTACAGCCGATTCAAACGGAAACGCGGAAAGGGTTTTTTTACGATAAATGTGATAGTAAGAGAAAAAGGGTGGTAAACGCGGAAAAATGGTTACAGTAAATTTTGTTTGTTCATACTACATAATTACTGTTAATTTGTTTGTCAATGAAATAATCTCATTAGTAAACAGTCGTTAGCTATCTAGAACATCAAGTACGGTAAGTTTTTCACTAATTTTTTGAATTTACTGTACACTTAATTTGCTTTTCTTTCAATTATTGCAAAATATTTTAGGAGTTATCTAGTCAATTTATATGTATGTATACAATTTGTAGTCTATTTAATTTTGCTGATATTATAATAATGGCTGATACGGTGTAGTCTTATTTCAAAAATTACTATATCTGTGTAACTTTCAATTTACTTAAAATATGCCAAAATTGCAAATTTTTTAAATAAGTTTTGTTGTTAAAATTAAAGAAACTTTTATTTATTTTTTATTTTTGGATCATTAGGACAATTTTTTGTAAAATTAAAAAATAAAAATGAATTTTTGGGAGGTTTGCAACTACCTAACGTGCACTTCTCATTAATGGATATTGCTTGTCTTTTAAATATTTTTTGAAAATTGCTTAAATCTTGCTTTCATTTTATTATAATTTCTTTATTTATATTAACTTTGTTATTTGTATTCTTGCTGATAATTACAATAAAAATATAGAAAAAATAATTAAAAGATAATTGAATAACAATGTAAAGAAAGAAGCTCAAATTATAAAAAAAATAACAAAATTTTTATTTTTATTTTTATACGATTATTTTTGTTTTTTTATGTCACGGTTTTCTCTGGTCGTCGAAATAAAATTGCAGACTTTGAAAAACTTAACCATGAAACCCCGAAGCCAAAAAATCAGGTTAAACTACTTGTTTTTTACTTTTGGAAAATTATTATAGAAGTTGTTAATTGTGGAAATAAATTTTACATAGATATGTATGTATTAATAACAAATTTTTTAAATTATTTCTATTTGTAGTGCCAGTTCTCCGCATACCTGATAAACAAAAAGTCGATCTAAATTGTGTTGGCTGATTGATAATTTTGCTAACACTTTTCAGTGCGTTGCATCCATCGTCTACGACGAGTTGGGCGTTCGATTTTCGAGCCGTGACAAAGCGACAAAACTTTGAAATGGGTCTTTTCCTCGATCACATCTACACACGAAATCCGCGATTCTGCAGCAGCTTTTGTCCGTCTGACAATAAGAAGCAAACGTGGACTAAGCATGTCACCGTTTTCTACTTAATAATACATATGTATGTAAAGAAGAACTAGTCCTACCATAAAGTCAGAACATAAGGTTGATTGAATTTTGATAGGTTCTTTTTGCCAAATGTCAAAATATCTTCTTTTTGTTTCTAAACGTTTCTCATAGTCTACAAATATTTCATGAATTTTTTGGACTATTTTATGAATTATTTTGAAAATAAAAAAAATTTTGCCGACATTTAATTTTCCAAGAAAAATTTCACTTCACTTTTATGACCATGTATCATTTACATTATTGGATGTTATTGTGCTTTCTCCGGCCTAAAACTAGTCATTTCATTAAAAGCTAGTCATTTCATTACATTTTCACCAATTTTTGCATATGATCCCTTCAACATTCCATAAGATTTCAGTCTTTTATGTTTTATTTATTGGAATTCATTTAATTCATAACATTTTAAACAAATTTTGCAATAAAAAATGTTAAAATAAAGTCAAATCTACAACATAAATATAAATATAAATATAAATAGATACATGTATGTACGTCTTTTTTTACCTACTGCTTTCCGTTTCAAAAATAAATTCATTTATGAAAGAGCAAATATGAAAGGATTCTTTTTTTTCATGGCTAAAAATTTTGATCATGGCTAAATCCAAATATTTTGACTTAAACCGCTAAAATTAAGTAATGCAAAACACAAACCAATTTTTTTTTAATCCGCAATTTTTTCGCATTTTTGCGCGGGGAGGAAGCTTTTCAACTTTTTTAAGAGTTCCGTTGTTACAAGCTACAAAGGCTAACGGTCGTGTGCAAAAAAGCAGTATTTTCATTTTTTAAACTTTGTTTTTCCCGCACTTTCATTTGAATGATCGTCATTTAAACGCGAGTGGCTGTAAAGTGGCGTACGAAAGCTGTCTGGTAAAACATCTCAGCTTGGTTTAAAATTTGACGAAATTTTTCAAAAGTTAAAGTCTAAAATTCAAGCAGTCAAGCGTACCATTTTTAAATGGTGGTCATTCAAATAAAATGAACCAAAAAAGTGGTTTTCAATAGCGCGGCATGACACCATCTACAAGTGATTATCACTAGATTGTTTAAAAACTGTCTGCTGTACTTTTTTGTTTCAACAATAAACTTTTCTCACCCCCACGCTACCATATTTTCACAGAAAACGTCCCAACAGTAAAAGTTTAATTACATTCTAATCAAAAATTTTAGGAAGCGGAAGAAATGTTTTTTGTTAGTACATAGTTCATTAAATAGTTTCAAGAAAAAAGAAATTGTATTTTTTAATTTGTCATACTCTGTTTGACTTTGTTTTGATTTTTTGTTTACTGTATGTTGTGTTATTTATTTATTATATTTTGATCAATTGATTAATTATAGTTAATTTGTTTCATTCGTACATTTAATTTATGAATTTAAACATTTTCTAACGTCGTGATAGCTGATTTACCGGTAAAACTCTTTTTGCTTCATTCAATAGAAAATATATAATACAATTATTTCGGATGTTAAAATTAAAAAAATGAGTCAATGTTGAATGTTTACGTAGTTCCGATTAAAAAAATACATTTTTATCATGCATAATTTCAAAAAAATGTGAAACTATTTTTAAAATGTCATTTGGAAACTCAAATTTCGTGATGGTTGTAGTTGAATTTATTTTAGCGTTAAAAATCGCTGCAAAAAATTAAAAAAATAATGAATGAAAGAAAAAAATAATAAAATATCAGTATATATAAATAGTAAGGAAGTTATTGTCAGATTTTCTATTAGTTTAGCAAGAGTACGATAGCATACCGTAATCTGCTAAATATCGTAGTTTTTTTTTGTAATTTTTTTGCCGACAATCTCGTTATCTCATTGTAAGCACTGTAAGCTGGTTTCTTTAACTAAAATTATGGTACAATATGTATATTATGGTACAAAATGTATATATAATGAATATGTATATGTTCCTACAAATTATTTTATGTATATACATATCAGTTTTTCCATTTTTTGAACTTTGCTTTTTTCCCCGGCTGCGGTCCATTGATGAATTGGCAAACGGAAATTTTTTTGCCATATACACATTTTTTGTACGTGGCCTACCCGAAAGCGGAATGACGTAAGATATCGATTGACATCTCAAGTTCGTTGGTTTCCAATTAGTCGAGAATTTGTCGAAACTTGAAGTTTAAAATATAACTTCAAGTTGAAAATGAAGTTGAATTTTACATTTCAACATTTACTTACTTTAATGTCGGCCATTCAAATAAAAGTGAGGGAAAAAACTAAATTTAAAAATGGAAATATTAGTACATATAAATAGTTGAAAGGTAAGTACATAGTACATATATGCCTCTCAATTAATATGACGATATACAAGTTAATAAATTTGTTTACAATAATTTCCCTCTATTCTACGATCGTGTTCGATGTAATGCAAAAGCGTCGCGCCATGTTTTTGCACAATATTTGGACAGTTTGATACAATTTCGAAAAGTCTTGCAATGCTTGAGCGCATTCTTTTTTCTCGCTTCTTGAAGGGATACACTTTTTTAAGAAAAAAAACATTTCCAACAGCAATTTAATCAAAGAAATAATTCATTTGAAGTAGCTGAGATTTTCTAATACATAGTGCCATTTTTAATGAATTTATTACATGGGAATATACGGCATGTGTGGGATTTTAGTCGAACATTTGACTAATTTTAATATGTACCAGGGGTGGCAGGAAAATAAAATTTCATTTACGTAAAGGAAAATGGAAAATGGAAAAAACTTTTATTTTCCGCGTTTGGAAACCGAAAATTTTAGGCCAAAAAACCGGAAAGTAGGAAAAAGAAAAATGGAAACGGAAAATACAGATTTTTTTCAAAAATATTTTTTGATTCCGAGCACTAAATTTTTAAGACCAAAATGCTCCATTTATGCGAAATTTTCCGGAAAATGATCTATTTTCGTAAAATGGAAAATGGAAAATTTTAGGTTAAAAAAGCGGAAAATCAGAAAATAGAAAATGGAAACGCAAAATTTTGCCACCCCTGGTAATAACACAATGTTGCGCATGATATATCTTTAATTTGATTGATACTGGATAAGGTATTAATATTTCAAGAAATTTTGAACTTAAATCATAATTTAAAGCTTCCATGCCTACATGTTGTCATACCCCTTAAAAATATTCCATTCTGAAGTGCAATATTTAAAAATTAATCAATACATATTTAAAATTGTTTAAAGGTTTTTATTACACATTGCGAAGAATGGTTTTGTCAAATAACGAACACGTTATTGACATTTTACCAATCAATTTACGCGAATGGAGCTATTACGTTGAGATGACCGTATTCTTTCTATCCATCTCATTTAACGGTATTCTCATCTTATTGACGAATACTGAGACGAATATCGTACTCAAACAGTACTCGAGGGTACTGTTGGTCACTTGCGCTGCCGATATTTTATACACAGCTGTTGGTACCGTTACACAAATGGTTTGCTTTACTCAATAATATACATATGTGTACATAAAAAGATTTTTGAATATATATGTTGAATACTTTCTCCATTTATTCATGTTAACAAATTATATTTATTTTAGCAATTTGATTTCTCTGATGGTCGAATTATAGTAGCGGTAAATGGTTGGCTAAAACATCTTCCTGCCGATTGGCACCACGTCATTCTGGGCGTGTATTTAATTGGCATTGCACTCTCAGTCACTACCGTACTCACAGTCTTTGTGCATCGTTACGTTATTATCGTGAAGTATGGTAAAAGACGTACAGCCATAGCGGTTTTATTTTTAAAATAGCGTTAAAATTGTTTCCTACGTATTAAAGATGACAGATTACATCTGTCATCTTAAATAAAATGAAGTTAAATTAAATACATTTCTAAAAAAGGATCGTTTTTTTAGAAAATTTAAAAATTTACTTTTTATAAAATATTGATCATTTTTTGACTCTAATTCTAATATTTTTTTTAATTTTTGCAGGCGGACTTTGATATTTCCACGATATTTAATCGTTATGGGCTGTATTATAACGTCTGTCTGTATTCACCAGGGAATTATCTCCGCGTCAATGATTATCGACTCAAATGCAGAAAATTGTCAGCCTCTTTTTCAATACGCCGTATGG